>JAEQML010060337.1:0-27306 GCA_016904865.1 Pissodes strobi | reverse complement strand
GTTAAACCAGATGAAGCATTAGTTTTGCCATATTATTCTGTGGTTGATAAGTTTTGCTGTACAGCAATGCTGCATGGAGGAACATCTATTTTAATAAATAGTGAGTTTTCTAAATTGTATAGTTTTAAGAGTGCTTCCCAATTCAGCGATATTTTGGAAGAGATGGAATTTGAAATGTCAGCGGTATATTGTTTTAGGCTTAAATTCTATGTTTTCTGTATATATAGATCTCTGACGGGAAATGTAGAGAACTTCTTAGCTAAGTTGGAGACATTATTGACGCGACTTCCTTCTGATTCTCATATAGTGTTGTTCGGTGATTTTAATATAAATTTTTTGGACTGTTGTAATACAAATACACTGTTTTTGCAGGATTTGTTCAGGTCATTCGACTTGCATATTCATGTTACTGAGCCTACACGTAATATAGCGTATTCATCCACCTTAATTGATTATCTTTGTTCAAATCTAGTCATTGACCAGGGTCATTGTGATGTTATATCCGCTGGTTAATCAGACCACGAAACAGTAAAATGTATTTTTTCTATTAAAAAACATTGTAAACAAAGAGTCAGAAAGAGGGGCAGGTTGTTTACAAGACGCAATAATTAGGTGTGCCTAACAGTGATTGGCAGGCAGTGTATTTGGCTGGGGATCCATTGGAATCATTTCATTTAATGCTGGTCAATATCTTTAACTATTCTTTTCCATTAAAAAACATTAAAAGTAAAATTAGGAAACCTTGGATTACTAGGGGTTTAAGAACTTCGGCAAAAAATATGCGAGCTCTTTATTACATTAGAAAATTCGACTTTTATGATCCAACATTCCAGGCATACTTCAGTAGATATAGGAGAATATATAGAGTACTTTTAAAAACAGCAAAACATATTTATTACAGGAATAAAATTGACCATTCTAGTAACAAACAAAAGGAAGCATGGAGAATTGTGAATGAACTACGGGGAAAAGCTGGAAATATTCATGTAGAGTGTAGAGTCTAGGTTATCATCTGCCGAGCTAAACAATTTCTATTGTTGCGTAGCTGAAAATATCTCAAGCAAATTAAATAATTGTCAAAAAACATTTAAGATCTTTTTAAAAAATAGGACATCATGTTCAAATTAATTTTTCTTTGCACCCACAACAATTCACACACTTTAAGATGTGTTTTCCACCATAAAAAGCAACAAGGCCCCGGGGCGGGATGGTATCTCAGTTGTGTTACTTGCAACTCTTGCAAGGCTTCCAGATGGTGCGTTGGAAGTCCTAGCACATTGTATAAATGATTCTTTTGCGTCGGGTACATTTTCGAGCTGTTTGAAGGTGGCAAATGTTCCACTCTACAAAGGGGGTGATGAGGACAGCCCAACGAACTATAGGCCGATTAGCAAGGCATTGTGTATTGTTAAAGGTTGAGAAAATCGTAAAGAAAAGAATAGTCGCATTTCTGAACAGGCACGGTCTTTTGAGCTCAGAGCAATTTGGATTCCAAGCTGACAAGGGAACTGATGATGCTATATTTGCTTTTCTGAAGAAGCTTTACCTGCCTCTTAATGAGGGCGATGCAGCTGCGGCAATTTTTTGTGACTTGTCAAAAGCTTTCGATTGTGTGAGTCACGAAATTTTGCTGCAGAAGCTGCCATCTTATGGGTTTAAGGGAACTAGTTTGAACTGGTTTCGATCCTATTTGGGAGAAGGCTTCAATCAGTCATCTTTAATGATAGCGTGTCAGAACAACAAATGGTGAACAGCGGTGTTCCACAAGGCTCAGTGCTGGGACCGATTCTGTTTTTTATATAATAAATGAAGAGTGAAGGCTAGTGTTGTTAAAATTTCCGAAATTTTTGAATGTTGCAGGAAATTTCAGAAACTTTAGGAAACTTTCGGAAATATATGAAATTTTAGGAAATTTTATACAAAAAGTATTTGAATAGTGTTCTTTGTTGATAAAATGAAGTAAAAAATTAAATATACATTTGGAATTAGCTATTTTTTTCTTTTATTATATACTACATACATGCTACATGAAATGATATTAAAGAAAAATATATAAAAATAAATTGGTACTTATATATTTGAAAGGTTATTAACCAAAAATATCTTGATTTATTTGGTATTGATATGTACTATCGTTGTTTGATTTACTCAAACAACGGTACTATGTACCTATGTATTTTAGACTTAAAATATTATTAAAAAACATAAATTCATTGTTTGGTAACTTAACGGTTTTTGACACTTATTCAGGTATTATTATGAACTAAAAAGGAGACAAAATATCAAAACTATAAATATGAATATCTGAAAATTAGCTTAATCTGAAAAACTTTCAGGTGCCAAGCTTTTTCGTTTTGTATATTTGTTGTTACAATAGATGCACTTAAACTCTTTTTTGTTATTAGTTGTTACAACAGTAAAATGTCTCCTTACTAGTAACTTATTCTTCGGCATTTTGCTGCAAGCTGCAATGGTAAACAAACTTAGCCTTACCTCACATCTCACTAATATAGACTGAAAATAAACAGCGCTAACACATAGAAATTCCGAAACGTAACGGAGAACGGGGATTTCCCGGTCGCAACTGATTTGTTCAATCGAAAGATGTTAACGGATTGACAAATCGTGAAACCCTCGCGTAAATATTTCTCGAGTTTCCTTGTTATTTTTTAATATTCGGATTTAGGCGAATATTCGCTTTTTCAGGACCGAATATTTCGGAAATTTCTGAAATTTCCTGCAAAATTCGGATGGAAATATTCGCTACCAACATCACTAGCGAAGGCTGTGTGCATGTACGAAATGTACTAAATGAAAAACTTTTGTATTCCATGCATAAATTTGATCCAAAAGGACATCTTAATCAGCGGTTAAGATGTCCTTTTGGATTAAATTTATGCATGGAATACAAAAGTTTTTCATTTTATATAATAGGTTTGTTCTAGAAGCGATTTCAAACCAAAGCCAAGCCATCCGGAGTTTGCGCATAGCGATTTAAGTGTCGCTTATATTGCAATGCGCAAACTCCGGATGGCTTGGCTTTGGTTTGAAATCGCTGCTAGAACAAACCTATTTTAATGATATTGTGGACTTAGAAATAGCAGGAAAATTTACTCTATTTGCGGACGATGTAACAATACTCTGGAGCAACCGGGAACCCAATGCCCTGAATGAGTTTGTAAATGATGATTTGGTTAAGATTAAGGAATGGTTCTGTGCAAATAAGTGATGTTTTAATGTGGAAAAACTGGCGTAATGTATTTTCAGTGTGAATTAGACAATGTGTATATTGAACAAAATGTTGTAAATAACTTACAAAGTACAAAATTTCTGGGGATTTACATTGACGATGGTTTAAAATTTGAGTCACACATCAACAGATTGAAGGCTAAATTATCGTCAAATTGTTATGCACTTCGTGTGATTGCTCAGGAGATGGTAAGGAACTCGTATTTTGCATTGATAGAGTCTCATCTGGGGTACGGAGTTTGTTTGTTTTTGGGGAGCATGTGCTGGATACCTATTTCAGAGGGTCTTTGATTTGCAGAAGCGAGCCCTACGTTATGTTTGTGGTGTGAGAGCAAGAGATTCTTGCAAAGCCTTATTTTTGAACGAATACATTTTAACTTTGCCTTCACTGTGTATATTGGAGACTGTATGTCTTCTTCATAAAAAGTTTAGATACGACATTCGGAACCCGGATGATGCGTATAATACTCGCCAGCGTTTTTATATTAAGCTCTCAATTCCCTCAACTTCTAGAGTCAGAAATTATTTAACCATCTTCCTCAAAATATAAAGCAAATATTTAATAGAACCAACTTTAAGCGAGAAATGAAAAAACTGCTTATTGCGAGAGCCTATTATGATGTAAATGAGTTCCTTGAAGATCGATTTTAGCTTGCATATGTTCGATTGTCTTTTATATGTTTAATGTTAATGTGTTTTAGTTTTAATTTTAATTTTAATTTTTTTATATTTACCGAGATATTTACATACTTTATCTTTTAGCTATTCGAGCTTTGTCAATAAAAATTCATTCTTTGTACAATAAAGCATTTTGACCTTGACTTTGACTTTCTATTTTATTTAAGAGAACTGGTGGTCCACCACATCAAATGCCTTGCGCAAATCTATCAACAATGTTACAGCATAATTTTTATCATCGACTGCGGTTGAGATGAAATTGACAAGTGCTACTGTATTCTTGAAAACCATACTGATATTCATCATGTTCAATATATCGTGATACAAATGAACTCACGCGTTTCTTGTGGGCCAATTCAACAATTTTTGACAAAGTTGATATTACTGTTATTGGTCTGTAATTACACACTGTAGTGCTTGGTCCGGTTTTATGTATTGGCGTAACTCTACCAACCTTCAGGGAGTCGGGAAATTTGCCCTCGGAAAATGCTTTATTTATTAGTTTAACCAATATTGGTACGATTTCTTCCTTAAGGGTCAGCATATCTTTGGTGTTTATATTATCATAACCGGCTGAGGACTTACTGTTTAAGTTGTTTATTATCTGTGAGATTTCTAGATTACCTGTTTCACTTAGAAACATAGATTCAGTCACATCGATCTTCCTGAACCCGGCAGAACCACCCAACTGTGAACTATCAATACTACGAACTATTTCACTACCGATATTAACAAAGTATTCATTAAACACATTCGAAATTTCATTTTATTGAACCACGGAAACACCCTCACTCAATCTGAGCCATTTCAGAATTTTTATCTTTTTTCCCTTAACTAAACTAAACTCCACTGTCTCCTCTGATCTGTACCAGTTCGTTGCCATTTCTCTTGAAAATATTTTTCCTAAGTCCTTTACGTTTATTTTCTACTATTTTCCTCTGATGAGAAAAGGCAGCGGCAATCTGCCGACTATCTGGGTATTTTACCTTTTGTTTATACAATTTATAACATATCTTCATTAATTCTAAATATTCTCTGTTTAGCCAATCGTGTTCCCTATTTTTTATACGATATCTATGAGTTACCCTACTTTTACTTTTCTGGATTGCTGTTTAAACTTACAGGTCATCGTGAATAAGTATTGGTTATGTTTGGTAAGGTCATGGTTTACGTAGACCTCATTGTTGCTATTTCTGAGGCCAAGGCTAGACACATCAAGCCTAGTCGCCTTTTTTGTCTTCATGAAGCGAACACTGAAAAACTTTGACAAGCTGCGGTCAAACCCTGACAAACAGACCTCACACACATTGGTGTTGGCCAAGGTTTGCAGACTTGGTCCAATTTATGTGCCCGGCATAATACTAATCAACTGTCTTGTGGGACAGTGGAGCAAATAGGGGTGCTGGATGGGGCAAAAAAGTAGGTATATAATTTAAAATAGAAAATATTTGGTTTGCAAAGACGCATTTTGTTCAAATTATCTTATTTTTATAAATATTCCAGTGAAGTAACAAGATCAGGGAAAAAGGCTCCACTGTCCCGTTGCAATTGATTATTTTTTTATCATTCTACTAATATTTCACTTCGCACATGGCCCTCTGCGCACTTTGCCCGCTCCGGGGCCGCAACCAAACAAAACTAAAAAAATCGGAGCATCCACCACATTTGACCTGAAAAAAGCCCCCAAAGTTCGAGTTTTTACACAAATATCCAGTACCACTTCACAAAAGCACTAGAAATATTATAAGCAATACACACTCGAAAATGTACCAAGAGCATGTCTAAAGGTGAAAGGTATATCTTTGTTCTACTAGATTGTAAAATTCTGAAAAACTATAGGTATAGGCAATTTTTCGTAACGAGTCTTTTTATCTTCTTTTTGAACTTTATTCGGTCAAGTTCACGTATGCTATGTGGAAAAGAATTATATAATTTAAATTCTTTATTGTCATAGAATAGACTAGAATAGATAATTTATTTGTTCCATTTGTAAAACAATTTGCAATACAAAGCTCCAATGAGGTGTAGAACATGTCACACAATTAAAATATATAAAACTTAAAACCACTATTACAACATAATAACATATATACTTAATAAATTACATCAGTACACTTCATGGAAACATTATTGTTGCTCCTTTTTTTATTAAAAAAAAACAATATCATTTATGTCACCCTATCGCCGGATTAAGATATTCTCTCACACAAGAAAATGTATTTTCCAGCAAAAAAGGCTTTAATTTTATTTAAAAATACCCTTTCAGACAAGGTTCTGATATTCTGTGGAATGTGATTCCAGAACTTGACAATACTATATTGGACGTTTCTTTGAATATATGTATAGTTGGTATCGTTCATTAACAAATAATTTTTTGTTCTTGTGTTATAGATGTGTGTTTTTATGTTGTCATTAAATAAAGTTTTATTTCGTACTATAAATTTTATAGACTCAAAAATACACACGTTAACCACAGTCAATTGTTTTCTTTCTTTAAAAACCAGTCTACAATTATTATCCCTCGAACGCATTTGAAAAACTGTTCTCAGGCATTTTTTTCTACAGAATCTGCACTCTACAAGCATCAGCTGTGTTTCCCCAGAAATTAATTCCATACCTGATCCTTGACATGACATTTGCATTTGCCGCTCCCACACCTACCTCCGTCACCAGTATTCTAAGGGCATAGCAATATTTGGAAAGCTTACCAGTAAGTCCTTCAATGTGCGCCCTCTAATCCTGCCTCTAATCGATCGTTATTCCCAGAAATGACACCGATTTTGATGTATCAAAACTTACATTATTTATATTACACTTTGGAGCATCTTTTGCTCCATGATCTAAGGTTTTTCAATATTCAACAATAGATTACTATTGGAAAACCATGCCTCCAGCCAAGCAAGCGATTCTTCAAGGTTCGCCTCAATATCCCTTTCTGATGTTTCATTCATGATCATAGAAGTGTCATCAGCCTACATTACTGCATGATTCCTTACCATAGATGGAACTTCGTTGGTGTATAAAATGTATAGAAGAGGTCCTAAGATTGAAGCTTGTGGAACACCCTTTTTTATCAAGCTGAATTCTGACTTGATCGTTGTCTGTTTTGTTTCTTTCCACCCCACACTGAGTTATGCCTGTCAGATATGAGGTCACCAACCTCCGCGCCACTCCATATACTCCATACCTTTCCCCATCTTCTCGACAAGAATACCACCATCGACACTGTCAAAAGCTTTGGAAAGATCCAAACACACTGGAACAGTTTTCCTCTTACTTACTGCTTAATCTACTTTTTGGTAAAATTAAGTTATTACAGCTCCTTGGTTGGTATGCATGTATATCCGATGCCTTTACATAATTATTAATACTAAATGAAACACCTTGTATTCCATGCAAAATTTAATCCAAAAGGACTTCCTATAAAAGCATAACAGAGCGCTTTTGGCCTAAGCCATCATCAGTGTTACTTGTCATTGGACCTGAAGAGCATATCAATGAAGAGAAAACAAACAACACCAACAAACAACGGTCAAATCACAATTAAAAAGTTAAAAGTCACATTTTAAAAGGTAACATAATTGAAGGACAATGCCCAAACCACGCTTTTCGTGGTTTTGTTTTGTTTGAAATACATTGAATGTTAATGTGCATAATGGAGATACCTTCCTTTACATCTATTTTTGTCCTATCTAAAATCTCCCTCGGTCCCGGCTCCGCCAATAAAAATTTCTCTTTCGTTGATACCCACGGTCAGTACTTATGCCTCCATCTCTTTGGTTAAAAAGGTACGGTTTGACTGCAACAGATCTTGGCCAACTCTCACTGTCCAAAATTGTGCTTGTCTCTTCTGGTGTTACTGATACTTTAAAGGTCGATGCATAATTGTTACGGACTTGAAGTTCTTCACAGTGTATACTATTGATGTTAAAAGAGTTTAGGTGTTTGCAGAGGTCTTCTTTTTTGGTGTTCAAGTCCAGGTTACCAATATAAAACCACTTCCTTCGTTGAGCTGCTGCAATGCTCAGAACCCTATCATTTGTCCCATTGGTTCGGTGCTTTGAAGGGGTTTGTTCAGGTGAAGCTTTGATTAGATTACTTTCGGCTCCAACTAATTTCTTTTCCGGCCCTTCATTTACATCACTGTTCACATAGATGATGTCATTCATTTTCCTAGCAGTTTGTGTTTCAAGTATGGCTGCTGCTACTGCTGTTGGTGATGGTCTTTGAGTAACTAATTTTTTGACAGGCTTCCTTTGATTTTCCATTGACTGGGGTTAATTTATGTTGATCTATCCCTCGCTGATTTCACGCATTGCAGTTGGGCATGTGGTAACCGTTAAGGCCTGTGATGTAAGTAGTTTTCCTTTGTTGTCACTGTTGTTCAGATTAATGCAGAGGACACTAAGTGATTTATTCAGTTCCACAATGTTCTTTCCAGTGTCAGTAAAGCTTTCGAAACACTCCTTCAGAACAAGTGCAAAGCTGTCAATATTGCCATCATTTGCGCTCACAGGTTGGCTGATTTGTTTCTTTAAGACCTCTATATCTTTTTACATGTTCTCCGTCTGTTTAAATGTGGTAAATTTATTTATTACTGTTTTTCTATGATGATTCATTTCCTCCTTTAGTTGCTTGAAATCAGATTCTAGGACTTCTATTTTTTTCATTGTAGATGGTAATTTTCTAAAGGATTCGAAACACTCAGGACACATATAGAATAGTGTTCTGGAGGAGCTTGGAATTATCCTGACTTCACTGGCCACTGCTCCAGTGCACCCTGAGCATACAACTCTGCGACAGCAGTCATGGAAAACCAAAAAGCCTTGCAAAAAGCTCAATGAAACTATCATTGTAGACCACCTAATACCAATTGCACTGAGTTTGTTGCTTATTTTGAGGATATTTTGATTGAGTTCTTTCCGCAGTGTGACAGAATTTTGTGTTTCGGCGACTTCAATATAAATATGCTGAATAATCGCGTCGCAGGTGGTCCAATTGAATAATATTCTGAGTGCTTTCAACTTGAATCAGTTAATTTCTGTGCCGACTAGAATATCGAATACTAGTTCCACCTACTTAATTTGTTGTAGCTCGGACAATGTGCTTGATGTGGGTGTAAAGGACATTGATGTTTCGGACCATTTACTGGTTTGTGTCAACCTTGATTTTAAACCTTTTGAAACCAATAAATTGCACAATAAATACAGGGTTCTTGATCGCATTGGCGTGGTTAATTTTCACAGATTTAGAGGGCGCTCCGTGGAATACCGTCTTCGAGTTGGAAGACATTGATGAAAAGGTAGCCTTTGTTACCAATACTATATTAGATATTTTTTATATACATGCTCCAATTAAGATCGGTAAGGGTATTAAAAAAACATAGCCCGTGGATGTCAGATAATATCAAATACATGAAAAAAAAAAGCTAAGAAACCAGGCATTGAATCGTTTCCGGCGCACCAGGCGTCCCGAACATGGGAATTATTACAAACAGCTTAGGAATGTAGCAATTTCTTCAACTAGAGCTTAAAAAAAAGCATATCAATCATACATTTCAGAACTGCAGTCCTAAAGAACAATGACATGAACTAAAAGAATTAAATATGCTAAATGAAAAAAAATAAAAGCATTCCGGAAAATTTTAAAAATGTAAATCAAATTACCACATATTTTACACAAATATCAAGAAACATTGGTGTTCCAAAGCAAGAGCCGATTCATGAGAATAACCCTTGCTGGATAAACATTTTATTTTTAATCAAATTTCAGAAGAGTTCGTTTCTAAGGTTATTCTCAATATTAAATCAATAGCATTTAGTGCTGATGATCTGAATATAACATTAATTGCTCTTTATAGTGCCTTATTTAACTCCTATAATAAACACTTGTATTCAAAAATCCTATTTTCCAAAGAGCTGGAAGTTTACCACTGTTATCCCGTTATCAAAAGTAAAAAAAACCCGACCGAATTTGGACATTTACGATCAATTTCGATACTACCTATGTTTTCAAAAATTTTGGAAAAGGTCATGGAATTGCAGATTATCACGACGTGTCGAGTAATAAATATTATCCCTCTAAAAATCCGGGTTTAGAGCTGCTCAACGGCGTTTTCTGATATAGTGGAGGACATGGTAAGGTCACAAGATAAAAATAATGATTCTGTTCTTGTTCTGCTCGACTACATAAAGGCATTTGATATGCTTCATTATGATATTTTGATAGCTATTTTAAAGTACATAGAGTTCGATCGAGCTGCGCATTCGCTTGTGTCGTGTTTTCTATCAGCCAGGGTTCAGCGGGTAATCCTCGATCAGACGTGAAGAGTTAAGCGTTACGGCGCGCGGCGGGCGTTCCCCACGGAAGCATCTTAGGTCCTCTTCTTTGTAGCATTTTCACCTGCAATTTTGCCAAATCTCTTCAGTACTGTCAATATCATTTATATGCTGACGACACACAAATCTATGTATCTCTTAACCCCAGTCAAGCAGAAACAATTAATGATCAGCTCAATTATGATCTACACAAACTGCTCTGCATTTCTAATGATCACTTGCTTAAATTAACCCAAGTAAATCTGTAACCTTGTTTTGTGGTGAAAGCGTTCGCGATCTGCTTACAAAAAGAATAAAACTTAAATTCGGGGACGACTGTGTCTTGTTTAAAAACTCTACAAAAAAATTAGGTCTTATTATTGGCACAAAATTAAAGTTTAAAGAGCATGTAACACTATGCCTAAACAGGGCATTCTCTATGTTAAAGTTAATTTATTCACATAGGCACACTCTCACTCAAAAAAACTAAGGCCATGTTGTGTGAAGCAGGAAGCTCTCATTTTGTCACATTTCAATTTCGTAGATAACGTCTATGGTTCATTTTTGGACTTGGTAGATATTTGGAGAATTCAGAGAATACAAAATTGTTGTTTAAGATTGATTTTTTGAATAAGGCGTAGACAAAGAGTATTACATAAGTTGAGCTAATTGGGATGGCTTGACATGGCTCGCCGGCGCCGGCGTGCTCTGCATTTGGTCTGCTTTTTCTCTAAGATCATTCGATTTAAATGCCCTCCATATCTCCACAACAAACTTACATAGCGCACAGATGTTCACAATCTTAACATACCTAGACAATATTTATTAATACTACCCTCTCACAATAAGGAGTTATTCGAAAAGTCCTTTTCTTATCAGATTACTTCTTTGATCAATAAGTTTAAAGTGAACAACTTTTCAGCTCCAATATCAGGCGAATTAAATACAAATTACTCTGTCAGTAAAAAGCCTATACTTGTGGTTTACATAAAATTTTAACATATCATTCAGCCAGTCATGTACACGATATACTAGTTTGGCATACTCATGTTATCTGTCAGCATTCGCTTATTATATTGATCAATAAGCATTTTGACCCTTGAGTTATTAACCGCATCGTTCCGAAAATATGATATTTACTGGGTCATCCATCTCATTTCCTGGCAATTTGTCTCAATTACCACTGTGAAGTAAACAAAATAGTGTAACACATTTAGTTACCCTGAAAACGAACCTAAGTATCGGGCATATTTTTAGGTATGTTGAGAATACTTCAGAGTGCTCACAGGATGAATTGAATGTAATATCAATTACAACTGAAGATCGGAAGTCCCTTTTTGATTCTTCAAATGAAGGAGAGGGAGAAATGATTCCACATATATACGGTTTGGACTTTAAAACATCTGATATATTTGATCCAATTTATTATAGTACTATTTTTAAAGGAATTCAAGAAGAAACTGGTAAGAAAGACGATTAATTTTTTCTATTTTAGGATTAACTTTCATCATTGCTACTTATTATTTATATTTAGTGTGTCCTTGAGTGGGCTTCACCTAAGGAGATCACAACTAAATATCTCCCATATTCCTCCTTGGATTTCTCTTATCCTGGGCAAGTTTTAGAGTATTCATAGGGTGGTCATTTACAAAATTGGGGATTTAAATAATTTTATGAAAGGCCTGTTAGGGTAGAGTGTATCAAATTAAGTTTTTGATGTCTGCCTAAATAAATTAGCTTTCATTGTAAAAAGGATTAGATAGTACTAAAACATCACTTCACATAATTTTTCACTTTAAATATCTTATTTATTTATTTAGTTGTTATTCAAAATTCAAATCAATCACGATATATAACATTGGGGGACAATGAATTATTAAAATATGTGTGTGTCTACCACAAGAAAGATACCAATGTACGATAATACAATGAAATTTAAAATGCTAAGTTCCAAGCATTCATTCTAAGCATCAGTCAAGATCCTTACAAGAAATCAATACCAAAACATAACAGCAAATATCAGTGTTATAGAATTTGTAAAAAATCGATCGCTATTTAAAATTTTTACTTTATCATATCGATTTTGATCCATACTCATTCATAAATCATTATAAATCCTAGGTCCTGTAAACATAACATGTCTTTGAGTAGCTGTACACAACATAAGTGGTACCATTAAGTTTTGTATTAGCCTGATGATTATAGACTTGCTTGTAAAAGTTGTTTTTACCTCTTGAATTAGCCCGATGATCACAAATTTGCTTGCAAAAGTTCTAACTGATCTTGTATACAGAAAACTCGCATTAAATATTCAACTCCCCCAGATATAAAATTAAAAAATGAACGTATATTACGTTACTGAAGTGAAACTTCTGCCTGTAGCGCTCACGGCTCAAGCGATCCCCTTTACTGACTCGGCTACGTAGCGTTGCATGTTTTCCTTACACAGCAACTCGCATGAAAGGAACCTATCCTTCCGTGCGTAAAGACGTTTCAGTCAAAAATATATATTTTTAAAACATGTGCAGTCGTGCGCAGTGAATCTGAGACACCCAGGCCAATCTAGTTATTTTTCGCAATTTTTGGTAAAGCAGGTTTTTACCTGCTAATAGGGCATGTCCAATGACGTTTTGACAATCGCCCTAGGGAAAACCATAACCTTTTTTACATTCATTAGGTTATGTTTTGTGACGTCACTCTTGTCATCCCTTTTTCACAAAATTATTTTAAATATTATTCTACAGAGTGATAGTGTTCCAGTAAGAGTATTACGGGTAGTGCGTTTGTGTTGTTACTTTGGGTTAATTTTGATTGTGTGATAGGCGGGGTTAGTCAAGCGCGTAGCGCGCTCGTCTCAATGCGCTTGTTTGGCTAATTAACGTTAGTTTCGGTTAATTTTGCTTAATCCGGGATACGGAAGACAAGCCCTCGTAGCGCGCTTGTCTCTACTTTGGTTAATTAGGGTTAGTCTGGTTTAGTTTTGGTTAGTTTGGCTTCGTTTTGGTTAGTATGGGATAGTTTTGGTTAGTCTGAGTTGGTCTTGCTCAGTTTGGGATAGCGAAGAGACTGGGTTAGTTTTGATTAGTTTGGATTAGTCTGGGTTTGTTTTATTTAGTTTGGGTTTGTGTTGGTTACTTCGCGTTAGTGTTGGTTATGTTGGCTTAGCTGTGGTTGGTTTAAAGGCAAGCGCGCTACGCGTGCGTGTTTAGTTAGTTTGCCACGTTATTCTACTTTTTGAAACATGCACTTGGCCTGGGACATTTATCTATTTGAAAATCAAGAATAGTGTGACAACATTGGAAGTAAACTTTCATCATTAACGTCAAATTGGTAGAGTGTTCGAGTTAAAATGTATTACTAAACAGCCTCATTTGTGATTTTATTTTTAAATTTTTGGCGTCAACAGTGATTGCGCAGTATGTAACGTGTCTCAAAACACTTCAATACTGTCTAATACACGTCACACAAAAAAATTGCAAAATTGGAGAAGTGCGCAAAGTAAATATTTACCAAAAACGTAATCGCTAAATAGATAATGAGCATTCCGTGTAATGATAGTATTAATATTTTGTAGCAGAACCATTTTTCCCGGAATCGCATGGATTCTTCTGGTGGTGGAAGCGACTAAGTTTTGAGTGTAATATTCCTCAGTCATTATTAGTGAAGTAAAATACAAATAAAAAGTCGCTTCCTTCAAAAAAATTTTTTTGACGTATAACCAGTTCAGACCATTGAAATATGTTTACCTATGTTCCTGGCTATATGAAATGGGTGATTACGACTTTTTTTATTGGTTCAGACTTTTTTTATAGCTAAAAAAGTCGAAAATTTTAATAAAACAATTTTCCCACTTTTTTATACATAACACCTCATAACTGTGAAAATACTCTGTATAATAAAATAATTTTTCTTGAGAGGATTAATAACATTTAAGCAAAGACCACAGTCATAATATTTTTATTGGATTTTGTTCTTATTTTTTTTAAATGGTATATAAACTTGAATGTTTATATTTTGATTAAGCTGCTTTTCGACCAGCGAAAAACTTTTTTATTTGTAACATTTTCTAGGTGTCACCAGCGTAAAAGTTTTAGCTAAAACTACAAAGAAGTTTAAAAAAAAAACCGCAATCAATTATCATGTATAGTTTTTGAAATATTTATTGTTATTCATGCGCGGCGACTGCAGAGCCTGGCGCCCGGCCGGGCGGCTGCGCCAAGAGCTGAAACATACATTGCGTTTTATCGGGAGCGTTTTAACGGGTCCTGTTTGGCGGGATGAGGACAACCTATAATTTTAAATAGAACAGTCTACACATATGCGGTCAAGACGCAGCGACAGAACGCGGCGATAACATGTTGCCGCCAAACAGGACCCTTTAAAACGCTCCCGCTAAAACGCAATGTATGTTTCAGCACTTATACGCGCATTAGGTTTTGGGTTTATGTGTTTTGTCTAGCACAGACTAGCTTTGTCATGCTTTCAAGAGCTAGACCTGTCAGATATATTAACGCACGAATTAACATTGGTTCCACTATCTTTATTTCACGAGGATGGTACGATGAGGAAGACGGCAAAATCTGATTTAGCAAGAAAAATAGAAAGTTTTGCACCAAACATAACCGAATGTCCCGCCGTAGATTCAATTATTATTGACGGAATGGTATCTGTGCAAGAATTAGTTGCTGCTTCTTTCATTACTTTTAGCGACCTTGCAGAAATATCTGTTACTAAAATTTTAAGGGAAGGACGAAAACACAAAGCAAAACTGATAAATTTGGTGTTTGATACTTACTCTTCAAATTCATTAAAAAATGCCGAAAGAAAAAGACGTGGAGATTTTACTGCAGATTTTAAAGTATCCGGTGCTCGAAAAGTTCCGAAATTTAAAGAATTTATAAAGTCTTCTTCAAATAAGCAATCATTATTAAATTATTTAACCAACTATTTTTTGGAAAAGGGACCATCTATACTTGATAATGAGGAAGAAATAATAATAGCAGGAGGATTTAAAAATACTGAAAGTTGTTTTCTGATAACCAGAAACGGTAATACGCAAAGTTTAGAAAAATTAAATAATAACCAAAAAGAAGCAGATACCAGAATAATACTTCACGTCTTAAATGATCTTCCAAGTTGCAATTCGATTTTAGTAAAATCTGTAAATACTGATATTTTCATTTTGCTAATTCATTATTACTGTATGATTCCTGATATGACCGGACATAACGTATTCATGCAATTGGGCCGCAGTATATATACAAGTACGCACTTTGTGTCTTTGTCCCAAATTGTAGAAAATATTGGACAAAAAATTTGTAAAAAATTATTAGCCGTTCACTGTCTTACTGGTTGCGATACAACGAATGCATTTTACAAAATAGGAAAAAAAACGGCTTTTGATGTTTTGTGTAAACATGTCGACAAGTTGGAAGACCTCGAGAAGCTTCCAGAACTCTGAAAAAGACGCTATTGATGTATGTCAGCAATATATTCTGTTTTTGTATAAGAACAATGTGCCAGGAATTCGCAACCTTAACGAATTACGTTATAAGTTAACACGAACTACAAATCGGCCAGCATCAGAATTACCTCCGACGGATGAGGCATTCCAACAACATCTAAAAAGGTAAACTCATAATTTTTGTATTATTTTTAAGTATAACTAATAGTTTAAAATGTTTATTTTAGATGTATATATCAGTTAAAAATATGGTACAGCAGCCACGTAAACAAAGTAACATTCGAGAATCCCAGTAACTATGGATAGACTTTTGAAAATGAATCATGGGCCCCAATTTTCTCGTTAGAGGATCCAGTACCAGATGTTGTGGGAAAAACTATTATTTTGGTGTTCTGATGAAAATTGTAATAATAATAGGTGCTCTTGTGTTTCACAAGGACTTAAGTGTTGCAGCGACTGCAAATATGCGTGCGATAATAGACTACTTACTGCCAAAGAATGCTCGTCCGATTCTGAAGTTGAAGATTTTTACTAAATTATATTTTAAATAATTTTTTTTTTCATATTTATTAAACGATTTTTTTTTCATATATGTACTGATACATATTGAGGTAGTCGAATAACATAAATGATTATTGTGTTTATATTGACACTGTACAAGTTAAGGTACTATATAAAATTGCTTAATTTTGAATAACATTGTTATATGGCAATAGACATTTCACTATAACTATATACATATATTTTGTTTAAAACATTACTTACAATGAAGCAAAAATGAAACAAGAAATACAATATCGCCAATTAACATGATATCCATTTACATAATATTATGTTATTTAAAGCGGCGCGTTAACTAAACGAGATACGGACTGCAGTGGGCGCGCGCGGAAGCAACTATTTTATAACTTTTTTGTACTTTTGGCTAAAACTTTCACGGTCACCAGCGATAAAAAGTGGTTTCTGCCGATTTCACTTCTGTCTTGTGTTCTTAAGTACACACCGTTTTTTTCAATCTCGCCACTCCCGAATCTCTACATTTTCTATTATTTAAGCTTGCAGAAATCATTGACTATAATTTTATTTATAGGACCTTCCCAATGACTGTGATCAAGCTGCTAGATATAATTTTTTAAAGTTAAACAACAAATAATTTTATTCAGAATTTGGGCGTGATTAAGGGTGATGAATTCATCAATGATTTGCAAGCATTACCAGATAGATATTTCCAAATGTATATCTTTGCTTTTAAAGCGTTTTTTTTTGTACCATGTTTGCAGAGATTTCCTAAAGGTCAGAATCCCCTTCTACGGTTAGTTGGGATTTACCGATATGTATGTGGTTTATCATTCCCGATACATCTACGATACTTACAAGTATTTTGTCATTGTAATAATTATTTCAGTTTGGTCGAAAATGTAAGATTTATTATCTGTTGATTTTTGATAATTACAGCTCATAGCTTATGAACCCTTTTGTATAGCTGGGAATGATTTCTAATAGTTACTATATTTGCTTACCTGATATTTCCTCCTCGCTATCTACATCACAATAGTCGAATATTCCGCAGGCGATAGTCTCAATGATATCGGTATCACATATCCAGAAAATTTCAAAAATAAAAAAGTTTGTCACTGGTAGCTTATTCAAAATATAAACTTTCAAGTTCATATACCATTAAAAAAAATGATAATAAATTTCAATGAAAACATTATGACTGTTGTCTTCGCTTAAATGTTATATATCATCTCAAGATAAATTATTTTAATATACGGAGTATTTCCAGAGTTATGAGGTGTTATGTATAAAAAAGTGGGCAAACTGATTTATTAAAATTTTCGACGTTTTTAGCTATAAAAAAAGTCTGAACCTATAAAAAAAGTCGTAATCACCCATTTCATATAGCCAGGAACATATGTAATCATATTTTAATGGTCTGAACTGGTTATACCTCAAACAAATTTTTTGACTACTTTTCCTCGGTATTCTACTCCACTATATGCTGTTCTAGACTTCTATGACTTTTGTCCATAATTCCTCCCTGTTTTCGGGTTTAAAATTTCACATATTTTTACCATCAGTCCCCAAACATTCTCGATCGGGTTAACATCAGGACTCCTACTTGGCCAAGGTAACAAGCCCAACCGATTTGCTTCCATCCACTCGGTTACCCGGCGAGTAATGTAGATGGGCAGTTATCCTGCTGGAAGACGAACCCATTCGGATACGCAGCGCGGGCGTTTGGAAGCATCACATTCTCTAAGATGTTCAGTGTTGAACCTGCCGTCTACTCTTATGCACATCCCTTCCGATCCAGCTCCCATTCAACCCCAAACATTGACAGAAAATCTTATGGACTTTTCAATTTTATGAGTCTAAATTTCTTGATATCTAGACCTCGGCGGCCTGTGTACTCATTACTCTTTGCCAAAAATTTACGTCCGTAACAAGATATTCCAAACACCAACCAATTATTTGCCCTTTGTTAACATTAGTAAGGAAAGGTTTCTTGGCTGCAGAACGATTTCTTCGATTAGAGAGACGTTTAACTCTTCTACGCGCTGTACAGGCAAAAGCTGGAGACCCTGTAATGCTTCTTGCGTTAGAAGCGCTTCGGACAGGACGTTCTTAGAGGTAACGGATTAAGTTATTGCTCTGTTTCGCAGTTGTTCTCATTCAAGCCCCACTACCTGCCCTTCTTTCGACGCTCTGTGTCGTACGCGATTTCACATAAACATTGCACCGTACTTTTCGGTTTCCCAACTATCACAGCCACACTTCTTACTGACAACCCCTCTTCAAACAAAGTAATTATTTTAGTTTTTTTTTTAACGGATAATGGGAACTTGTATAAAAATTAAATTTGAAAAATATTACTCACAAGCATAATTTAATACTATTAAAAGTACCACAGTTCACAAAAAAAAATAATTTTTTATTTTTGTATAATAAATATAAACAATTAAAAACTGCATAATTCAAATTATTCTTGTAACGCGCCCTCCTTGGCTGGGACCGATTGTGACGTCAAGTAGCTCGTTTGTCGTCGCGTCTGACGGATGGCAGAGCAGGGAACGTCTTAGCTTCCATTATTATTATTAATATTAAAGCACAGATTAAAGTACAAATCAACACGAATTATAACAAACACCATGGCAATTCAACGACAAGCAGTAATAAACGTAAATATTTTAATACTTGTGGCTGCCGATGCCATACTGCCTTCACTGACATTTTATGACAATATGTCAATGACTGCCTTGCGATCGAACGAGCGGCGTGACGTCACGTGTCGTTTAAAATGAATCGCTTGCGGTCACAACTTTAATTGTTTATTGCAAATTAAATATTGCGATTTGAGGGCTGATATTTGGTGTGTGCTGTCTCTATAGGTAGGCAAATATATTAAAGAAATAAAAAAAAATTCAAGTTCCCTATTGCCGCATATTATTGTTTTCCTGTCAAATTTGACAAACCCGCATTGCCGCAGGTATGTGCTGGTGCGCAACAGCTCGTTTCACAATGAGAAAAATCGGGTGTTCCAGTTTTAATGCGCGTGACTGTATATTACTTTTGTTATGCAGTGGCAGAAGATCATTATGACAGGCGCTTCGCGGTGACACGAAAGGTCGATTCGGTCAAAAAGGCATATTCCGAACTTATGTCTAAATCGGGAGTGTAGGTCGTAACCAAGGTAAGGGGTAGTTTACTGTTGTCGTTGTAGAACATACTTGTGATTCCGTAAGAGCTAGCATGTGTGGTCTATTTGCTCGTAGATGTTGGTGTACCGAATTTATGTTTGTATTTAGGCCTCTTATGTTGCAGAAATCTATTCTATCGTTACTACCTTTGAAACGTTTGCAGCCTTTAACTAATATCAATGTTCATCACCCCCCTTTGTTGATTGAATTTTGTTGTATCAGTGGAACGCTTGATCAGACGGAAGTGCAGGATGGCTGCTACTGCTTTGAGAAAGCTGATTATGATTTCATCAACGATCACTTTGAGAACTTTAATTGGAGTTTTTTGAATTGCTACTGTATAGATAGTGCTGTCGAAATGTTTTATACAATCTTGTTTATTACAATTGATTTATATGTTCCTATTAACAGAACTTGCTCTCTGAAATTCCCTCTATATTTCTCGAAAAGGACAACTTACCTAATTCATAGCAAAAATAAAGGATTTAGAGCGTGCAGACGCTCGTGTTTAGTCTCTGAAGAAAATAAATACAAGTCTCTTAGATCTCAATCTAAAACTTCCATAAAAAATAACTACAGTTGTTTTCTTCGGGCCACTAAAAAGATCATTTCCAAAAATATCAACGCCTTTTGGACGTATGTTAAATCACAACGTAAAACTGGTCAATATCCCTCCCGAATGAAACTTGGATGCGATGAGTGCTGTGACACCAAAGGAGTGGCTGTCTGTTTTTCAATTCTGACTCCATTAATGTTGCCCCACATTCCCGGACTTTTGCATGTTTGAATATGTCCAATGTCATTATCAGCAGTTTAATTACATTTGATAAGTCAGGCCATCTCGACGAAAAGAAAGGACTAGGGGCAGATAAAATGTCTCCCTTATTTCTCAAGAACTGTAGCCCAACACTGGCAATTTCTCTTAGTTACATCTATCAACTCTCCTTAAATACGGGCAAATTTCCTAGCCTTTGGAAATGTTCTGATTGTATGGTCAAGATTCTCGAGTGGATTGTTGTCGACGTACTGATGCCTAACTTCAATCTGAATATCAGCATGGATTTATAGCTGGGCGTTTCTGCCAAACAAATCTCTGTTTGTACTCTAACAAACTGGCAACAGCAATCGACTCTGTAGCTCAGATTGACTACATATTTCGATTTTACTAAGGCCTAAGAGTTGACCATAGGATTCTAATTTTTTTAATTAGCCTCATACGGTATTTTGGGCCCCCTTCTTTCTTGGTTGGCAAGCTATCTTGACAGTAGAACTCAACTGGTAAAAGTGAACAACGTTCTGTCTGGCGAAATGTCAGTAACATAGGGGGTACGTCGGGGCTCACACTTCGGACCTATATTGTTTTTAATCTTCATTAATGATCTTGCCACATTGTTTGTCGATGCATACTGCCTGTTCTATGCAGACAAGTTAAAGGTATACAGGAGGATTTACAGCGAGGACGATTGTTTTCAGTTGCAACGTGAAATCTGTAAAATATCTGACTGATGTGCTGCAAATAGCATGAATATGAACTTATCGAACTGTAAGGTTATTTTACCTGCAAGAAAAAAATCAATTTTATTTGATTACTCTCTTTCCAATATAAGTCTTTCCAGAGTGTGTTTAATCAATGATCTTGGAGTCATCTTTGATACTGAATTGAGGTTCAATGAACATAAATAATGTAACCTCCAAATCATTCAGGATGGCTGGATTCATTATGAGAACTTACTTTGATTCCACTAATATCCATGTTTTAAAGATACTTTATTACTCATTAGTGCGAAGCCACCTTGAATACTGTTGTATTGTCTGGTCCCCTTTCTATAAGACCCATTCTGCTAGAATTGAACGTGTTCAGACTCAGTTTGTCAGTTTCCTACTCAGGAAACTTCACATCGAAAGAAGTAACTTTTGCTGCGCTCACCGCCTGACTCTTTTGGCCTTAGATAGCCTGGAGACCCGTCAAATTTTTCTAACAATACTGTTTGATTATAAAATCATCATTGAAAGGACCAAAACACTTACTCTTTGCATATAAAACTACGTTTTTCTTAAATTGTTTTATACTGTAATGCCCTTTATTTATTTCATCAGGTAATGCATGATAAGTTTGAATTGCTCTGTAGTATGAACTTGATTCATAAAATCCTACTCTATGAGCCCGGACTCTCAATTAATTTCCTCCTCGTGTTTATATGTGCATTCTCTCGCCATTGCTATGAACGAACAGCTCAAGATTTTTGGTATAAACATAATTCGGGAAATACAAAATACAGTTAGAACAGTCATTATATCCAGTTTAGAAATAAAAATCACGGCATGAGTTTCTAGGCTTGATTCTCAACATGCTATTCTCTTTTGCGCAATAAAGATTTTAAATGCGTCATTTCATGTTCCCCAGAAAATTATTCAATTATGGACTGAGTGTGAACAAAGTAGTAAACCCGGAGACAATCCATTGAATATACACTCCTTAACCTGCGCATTAAAGCACACGCAGTATTTAGTTTGGAAACAAGGAGACAATATGTTGGTGCCACTTTAGACCTGAATCCAAAGTAACTCCTAAACATCTTACAGCCTCGGCACCAGGTATGCCCTTATTTATTTTAACTAAAAAGGACTGCTCATGTCTTATCAAGGCAACCAAGGGTCCAGTCTCTTTGGAGTTCAACCGCAACCCATTATCAGAACTCCACTGTGATCTGTCTGTGTACATCCCCTAGACAGTACCGGCAGTATGCTCGCTTCCAATGGAGTAGAAGCGTCATCCGCGAACTGGCACACCGCCCTTGCATCGATACTGCCAGGAAGATCGTTCACATACAAAATAAACAATATGGACCCCTGGGGCACACCCTATTCAAGTTTAGCTTTTCGCGAGAAACACTTCCTATCACCCTCTGAAACAGAAACAATCTGTGTTCTATCACTCAGATAGGACCTAATGTGACTATGACACGAACCGCGTATTCCATAATCAAACAATTTATCCAGTAAGAGATTGTTAGAAAAATCGAAGTAGAGACTGCTTTTTTTCAATACTGTTATAGATAAAGGTCAGTGAAATATTACTAGTTCAGGTGATTTAGTTGGCCTAAAACCAAACTGTTGATCTTTTAAAATTTTATGTGAATTTAAAAAGCAAAACTTTCGACGCCGAAGGTAACAAGGACACTGGTCGATAGTTGTCGCTACTGTTCTTATCACCCTTTTTATATACTGGGATAAATTTAGCATGTCTTAGGCCATCCGGAAATCTACCATTTAGAAATCAATAATTGATTATGTTAGCTATAGGACAGCATATTATAGAAGCTACACATTTTAAAATGCGGACAAGAATCTCACCCAGACCCGTATTTATTGGGAATATGCATTATTATTGTTACCATTTCTAGAGGATCTGTTGTATTTACGAAAATAGAAGGCAACACAGGGTTCTCAATTTTTGCTAAAAAATGGCATTTTGTTCAACAAGGTAAAGTGAGAACTATAGATGTTTGCTACTTTTTGTGGATCATTAATGGTTATATTGTCCAAATTTAAGATTATTTGCTGAGTTTTATTCTCTTGGCTTCTGTATTAAAAATATTTTGCATAGTTTTGGATTCATTTTTATAATTAGTGATATTGTAATTGTTTATTACATTAATTATATTTTTCAAGTTTATACTTAGCAAGGTCTTCTTCAGAATGTGTACTTTGATATTTTACATATACGCCCTAAATGTATTTAGAATGTTTAGAATTTTATCATAATGGTCGGCTATGTTATAGCCAATGTGCAAATGTTATAAGATCTAGCGGAATATTATTACTAAAATATTGTCTAGTTGAGTACTGAAATTAGCTGTTACTTGTGGCATGTCATGACCATGAGGTTCATCCTCATAGCTCAGCTTTAAGTTTTTCAAGGCTATGGAAGCAGAATTTTGTGTTGCAAAATTAACATTAAAATCACCGCCCACTACCAAATGTTTAGGGCAATACAAATCATCTAAAATTTCATGTAGAATATGAAGAAAATAAGACATCGCCTATAGGTGATGGATATATGCAAAGAATAGTGAAATGATAGCTTTCAAATTTCAGTTCGGATGCAAAATTCTCATTCCCGTTCTACCTGTTGAGTTTTCATAGAAATTGTATACATCGTTAACTGATTTTTGGCAAAAATTGCTGTTCCTCTTCGTAATGATTCTGCTCTTGCTGGATTGCTAACAAGATTATAGTCATCTATCAGTATCAGAAGGGGTGGCCCCTAGCGGGCCTTGCACTTAGGCCACCAATTGGGCCCGTTGTGCCCCCAACGTCATCTATGTTCAGCATTTGTATACTGTCATTAAGATGAGAATGTTCTGTAACTAAAAATAGCGATGGTTTCACTTCGGAACGCGTTACTGAAACGGGTAGGACCTTCCCATTCAATGAACAGACGTTTAAATCTTATATAAAAAATAATTATTACCTTGTTTAAAATAGTGCACAATTTTAGAAGATGTTTCCATTTTCTTCATTCCCTTCATCCCAATTACCCAAAAAAATCTCCCTAATGAGAAAGTCAACCTTTGAAATGGGTTAACTGCTAGCCAAAAGTTCTCTGAGCAAACAATATATTTCAATATCAACACCTATAAAGATACAATGAATAGTTTCGGCGCCGGCGGTAGGATCCTTGTGAAACATCGTTGAATAATAATACTAGGGATAATTAGTACACTGCGTTTAGATGTTTCAAAATAATTTAATGAGATATTTTTCTCTACATATGTTTCGGCTTGATAAGGTCTTTATCAAGAGTAGTTGTATACTACTACAACTACTCTTGATAAAGGCCTCATCAAGCCAAAACATATGTAGGGAAAAATATCTCATTAAATTATTTTGAAACATCTAAAAGCAGGGTACTAATTATCCCTAGTATTATTACCTATAAAGATTTTCAACTCCATTTTTTGACTGGTATAATTTAACACACACATCTTCACCTTTTATTTTGGCTTTCTCTATGATATAATTCTTTATTGTTTCTTCGTTCACCAGTTGTTTTTAAAAGAGTCAAATCTTCATTTTTGTATTGGGTGTTATGGACTGAAAGTTACAATTTCCGTGATTGGAACCAGTTTTTCTTTGCAGTTTATTTTCCTTAACTGTTTGCATCTAACTATTGATTGATTTTGCTGGTTGATTTTGGTGTGGATGCCTTCTCTTCCAGCCTCTTTCCTTTTGAAGTTGAATTCCCATCCTGTCATCAGATTCCTCTGAATTTTCCATCGCCTCATGTTCTAAAGGTCAGGATTGATTTTGATCCTGGCGAAAGCCAACCAAATAAGATTTTAAAGCTACCTCACTACATTCGCTATTGCTAGCCACCTGATTACGATGCGTAGTAGTGCACGGCAGCAGGTCAATCTTTGTTTGAGGCTGAATTTCCCCAGTAAGTCTGGTATCCACTTGTTATTCGGCATTAGCTGATTTTTGATTTTGGTTTTAATTTTAGTTGTTTCATTTTGATGAATTCTTTCCAATAAGAGACGATTATTTTTTTTCTAAATCTGCGTTTTGCCTGTTCGTTTCAGCAACAATTTATTTTTAAATATTCGATGTCAATAAAATATCTTTCTCTAACCCCACTTTGTTGTTGTTTGAATTTCCATATATTCCTCCAAATTTTTCCTGTTTTAATTTTAGGTTATCGTTCTCGGCTGTGACCTATACCATTTGTCCAGTTAAACGTTTTATGTCTGTAACTTTTTGAGAAATCTCCCTTTCAACCTTTTTAGTATTGATGTTTTGTTATGCTCTCCACATGTGAGTCTCAATTCGTCGATAAATTTTACTTTTGATTGGAATCCCTTAACACATGATTTGTGTTACGTTTTCCTACACTCGATGCAAACTGCATAACCTACACACACGCCTTTTGCACCATTCAAAGCAATTTTACTGCTCTCGATTTTCAACAGTTCTGTCGGCGTCATGCTTTTAATATTTAGGTGTCCCGTTTAATATTGGATGCCCCATTTAAAAAGTTACATTAAGTTGTCCCACTTTTGCGAAGTATCCTGGATAGTTGAAACTATGTTTAAAACATGAAACTTTGGTAACTATGAAACTTTATTTAAGGTTTTTCCCTATATGTAAGAACTCAAAGAATTACACATTTTTTAATGGACACCCGCTGGTGCAGTGTTTATACCTGGTTCTATTTGTTTGTAGATGGAAAGGTGGATACAGGAATTATAGAAGATATGAAATTGGAATGGAAGGCTCAGTGGGGAGTAAAATGCAATATGTGCGAATCTGTTTTTCCTCATAAAGCTGAATTTGACAGCCATTACCAAAAAAACTATAATTTGTTACCTGTTTATACTTGCACATTCTGCGATAAGTCCATTTCTAAATATTCCACTTTTAGGTCACATTGCTATAGACATATAACAGAAGGGCGATATCGGTAAGTGGAAATGCTTTTTCACTGTTTCCATATGTTTTTTTATTTGGGTTCAAGATGCCACATTTACATGTAAAGTTAAATAATATGGAACTGCGGTAAGTGCGGTATTGATGTTTGGACAACCGTCGTCCAGATTGCAGACAATTACTGATTCTTAATTGGTTGATGAGTTCACGGAGCTTGCCAGTTTTGTACTGTTTATTTTTAACGTGGTAATATAGTTCCAGTTTCCGAAATCGTACTGTATTCCGGCGTCCCCTTTTCGCCATATTTTGTGCCGTTGTGATAAAATGATCGAAGAATATATGAGAAACAGAAATACAATCATTTTCCAAATAAAATATTTTATATAGCTTAAACTAACTTATGAAATTCAACTTAAAATACCATCTTAAAAATTCTTAATCGTGAAATAATTTAGAACAGATTGTTGACTATATCGCCTATGAACGAAACTGCTTCTTTAGCTCCATTGGTGGGTGCTAAGTGGACTAGTGTAATAATGTTGCCAATTTATTGTTGTAAGAGGGCAAATCAATTTGGTCAATGTTCCTATTGATAAGGAGGAAGTTCAATGTGCTGTAAATTCATTGAAAAACAATGGTTCGGTTGATGAGCGGTCTCTGATATGTCCAAGTTCTCAAAATAGGTACGCCACGGAACAGAGAATGAAAAGTACCTGTAGAAAGTCTTATTAGTTTTTTTCATAACAAATTAGGCCACAAGCCTTAATTAAAAATTGGTTTTGTTTTATTTATGGATATCTTCGAACTTATTTGGAATTCAAATATTTGATGAGCAACTGCACCTTTTTACATTTTTTGATTCTACTTAAAATTCTAGCTTAATTGGTGTATCATAGCTTTTGCTTAATGTTATTAGTTTACGAAATAGAGACAAATGAAAATCGAGCTTTCGGACAATTTGGATAGATATTAATTTTTAAAGAACTAAAATCTTTTCTACCTTCTCAGATGGTATTACGCGATAGCTGCTTAAAAGTTAAGATAGGAAGGTGCAAATCCGATTTTCCATCTCCAACCGTTTTCTCCCTACCTACCCAAAGTGTTCAACAGATTGATTTTCATTTGTTTCTATACCTCAATTAGGCTTAGAATGTACAAATTTGAATAAAGTTCCATTTAAAATAAGAGAGTTGATAACAGGGTAAATATGACAACACTACGAACGTAAAAATTATTTTAAACGATATACGCAATATACTTTGACCATTACAGTATCTTTTTCTATCTCTGGGGCCCATTGAGTTTGAAAAACCCTGTATGTACGGGTCGGAAATTTGAAAATAAAATATCAGAATTCACGAAGTCTATAACAACTTAAAGATAATTTTTAATTTGTCTAGGAAATTCAGTAATATGCAGGGTGTACGATCTTTATCGTAGGTATTTTCTCTTGTCGACTAAAGGTACT
>JAEQML010060336.1:0-27306 GCA_016904865.1 Pissodes strobi | reverse complement strand
GCAATAATAGGAAAGTAAGCCGCAAACCCCATCTTTCAGTCATTGTAATGAGGTATCTAGCATACGAAAAGACACGAACACTGGACAAGGATCCTGTACAAGGATGTATTCCAGCCTACATCATACATGCATATTGCAAATAGCAATATGCAACTAATAATACAAATTGAGTAAATATTTGGTTGTGCAAGTATCAGTTTATTTGAAAACATAATATCCATATATCTTGACAAATAAATTTCCGCATAAACAAACATACAAATTGAATTGTGTTAGTAAATAGTAATTAATTTAGAGATTTGCTCGCTCAAAAAATAATTTGGCTTTAATATTACTTACTACATAATATAAATGAATAATATAAAATTTATGTAGAGGGTTCTTTTATAATTAATATTTTTATAATATTACAGAATACCATGGCATTTATAATGTCAAATATTACGAAAACGATTTTTTGCTTATTAGAGCGAAATATTTGCAATAAAAGACGTTGATGTCTACAGGGTGGCTCGAATTCGAGTCTATGTATGGGGAACTCGAAAACCGTAAGAGATAACAGTGTAGGTCAAATTAGGGCGAAAAATTGCGTATTTAGGTGCCTAAACAATATGCAGTTTATAAAGTTACGAAATTACGAGTATTTCCGTAGATATCCGGAAAAAAACGAAATATTGAAAAATCGTTTAATTTTTTTCCTGAACTTATTTAAAAACGGATTTCAAATTGAATTGCACTTTTGCATTGCCACTTTTTCTACTCTATTCAGTGGTGGTAACCGGTTTGAAATCCGACGTTTCGACTTCAAGAGGTCATCATCAACTTCCTTTTTTTAAATACGAAATTTATTTTTTTATTGATATTGGCGTTGTTAATATGAATATGCTTTTTTTTATAAATTTTCATTTAATTTTTTTTTTAAATTTCTTATTTTGCTTTGGCGTAATTTTAAATAGTTTATTACTTATGAAATTTTTATATTCTATAAAGTTAAGTAAAAAAATTAAAACCTTTATTTTTAATAAAAAGAAAAAATTTAAAAATTAAGTAAACAAGTTCACTTATTTTTTACGCCAAAGCAAAATAAATAATTAAAAAAATAAATAAAAATAAAATAAAAAGAACACTAAAAAAAATAAGAACACATATTCATATTAATAACGTCAATATCATCTGAAAAACAATAAAAAAATTAAAATTCGTATTTAAAATAAGAAAGTTGAAGACGAAACGTGGGATTCCAAACGGGAAACCACCATTGGATAGAGCAGAAAAAGTGCCAATTCAATTTCAAATTCGTCTTCAAATAAGCTCAGGAAAAAAAAATAAAAGGAATTGTCAATATTTCGTTTTTTTCCGGATATCTCCGGACATACTCGGAATTTTAAAGCTTTCTAAGCGGCATATAGTTAGGCACCGAATTGCGCAATTTTGCCCTAAATTGACCAACACTGTATCTCTTACGGTTTCCGACTTTCCTATACATAGACTCGATTTCGGGCCACCCTGTACAGGGTGGCCCGTTTATTCTTGGATGACACCATATCTCAGAATCTACGAGCTGCTCCCAAAAAAGTTGAATACAAAAATTGTTTGGATTTACTTAAGTTTTTAAAATATTATATTTTTATATATGTTATATGGTGTTTGTTTTTTCGCGAACAAGTATCACCTTCCTTATTTTAAATAGGATATTAGGCATTCATTTCGAGTTCCTCAGAAGATTCTAGATATATTTTATATATAATATCCTATACATAAGTCTAACCGTTTTTGATATATTTTGAATTTGATGTCAAAAATGACGTTTGCAGGTCTAAATATAACTATCAAGTTCTCGTATTGAAATCCTTTCTTATTTCGTTGGTTGTGGTTTCCTTGTAGAAGGGGATCTACTTTAGTGGTCTGTGTTGTAATTTTTATAATAAATAAATACAGAGAGATCTAGAACTAACATTTAAAACTTAAATGAAAAAATCGTTGTTATTTTTTTCAAATGGAAAACAGTTTGTCGTCTGCGAGCTAAAAATAGCATTATCAGTAGGTTTACTTTTTTTTTGTGGTGTTCACGTCTAGTCAGACGGGCAGCATTCTCGTACAAAACGTTTGTTTTGTGAATGAAGATTCGAAGGGTCTGATGCAGGAACTGAAGACGAAGAATCTGAATAAATACATTCGTATATAAACTAAATTATTTGATGTATTTCTTAATGTTGGATTGCATTTTTATTTGATATATAAATATATGTAGTTTTGATAAAATAGATTGCTGTGTGGATATTTATTAACCCCCCTTGTTTAACAAAAGAAGCTTGGTCCCCCTAGGGTTAAACTTTAGAAATATATATTGATGTTAACCAATTTTGATATTTCAAGGTATAAATATTAAAAAAGGGGAAATTGTTTAGTCCTCCGAAAGCTTGGAACATAAGGAGCAAAATGGAAACATCATGTGGCCCATCGTTACAACCAGATAGTTTTGTTACTTCCCTACAATCTTCCACAAGAAGCTCTAAACCTTTTAGTTCAGACGGGTCCGAGAAAAATACGGATTTTGAAGTTTCATCCGAACTTGAAGATGGAATGCCAACATAAACAAAAAGTAAAAATCACGAACAAAATTTGAACTATGATGAAAATTACCCTAAGACAAGAGGAAGGAATAGATAACACATCAGCGTAAACGGGAAAAAATGATATAAAATGGCTTTGAAACTCCAGGCATCAAAGTCAACCAAAGAAGGAGTAAGAAAGTGCATATACTAGTTACGCGAGATGCAAGGAAACTTCTACAGCCTTGTAATGAAAAATGCAAGCTGAAATGCGCAGATAATATCAGTTATCGAGAGAGGTTGTTATTAGGAAACTCTGGCAGTTAAAATCTTTCAAATGCAAGGAACATTTACTGCTTCATCCATGAGCCAGATAACGCCTAAATACATACGTTTTACATGCGGATCAAAGTTACACAATTCCGATTTTGTAGAGAATTTTTCATAGCTACATTGGAAAAATGAGAATCGTAATTGAAAAGCAGGAAGAACAAAATACCCTTGCATTATATATTGGAAGGCATTAGAGAACACATAAAATCGATACTAAGGATAGAAAGCCATTAGTGTCATGTTCAGATCGAAAAAGAATACATTGAAGGTACAAAATTCATTGCTGTTCTATATCGTGATTACCAGGAATCTTTTCAGAATTAAAATAAGGGTCGAACTCATGATGATGTTTTTACACGGAAATTTAATATAACATTTTTCTTCTCTAAAAAAGATCAATACGACCTTTCTGTGGAATACAAAAATGCACTCGAAAAACCAAAATTGTAAATTGGCGAGAAGTATGAAAAATATATAATAAAAATGTTCTGTGTAGAAGAGCTTTTATTATGTGCCAAAATTAAATGTGTGTAATTTGATCTTTGCAATATCATAAAGAGATGCTGCTATATATCGCACGAAAGTGTAGTCAAAAGAGGTGCCAACGAAATCGGCTATTACCCCAGGAGTTTCGAAGAAGAGGCCGCAAAAAATTAAAAATATATTGGTATAATTTTCTACACAGATAATTCAAAGTCAAAGTCAAAATATGCTTTATTGTTGTGAACAAATTAATTGTTATAAACAAAGCCTACTTAAAAGTAATAATACCTAAAACAAACAAAATAAAAACCTATACTAATCATTACATAAACATGTCAACAGAAAAGATAAAGCGGACATACAGAGTCAAAAAAAAGAGAAAAAAAAACGCATACAATCCATTCAAGACATAATCCTTTTTACATAATATTACAACATCGCTAAAATACATCGCTGTAAAATTCAGAGAGTGCATAATAGGCTCGGTCAACCAAGAACCCCCTCAAAAGATGTTTAAACACTCTCACCGTTGTCGCCCCTTTGATGTTTTGTGGAAGGTGATTAAATATTTTAATACCTTCATAAAAAAACTGATTTTTGTGTAAGAGTGGATGTAGGGATGGGAAGATTCAGATTGTTCTTTTGAACGTGTAATGTACCTAGGATGTTCCGTACTAAATTTGTGCCGATGTTTAAAAATGAGGCAGGCAATTTATTCAATATAAATGCACGTGACTGTAAGTATTTTCTCTCTGGGGAACAGGGAGCGGCATGAATCCCGAAATTTGGCCCCACAGATGTAACCCAATGAGCGTTTTAGGAGAACAAATAGCGTTTGCCTTAAGTAATTGCTTGAATTACCCCAAAAACTTATGGTATAGCGAAGGCGCGATTCAATGAGGGCATAGTATACAGCCCTGCCAACTCCTCGGCCAAGCTCCTGAACAGTCATCCTGACAGCAAAACAACCAGACGAAATCCTGCTCGCAAGATTGGTAATATGTTCTTCATATTTAAGGCCACTCTCTATTGATAAACCGAAAAACTTGCAACCAGGATAGTTCTCAACCAAGGTACCTCCAGTGCCAGTCGTGGTCACATCCTCCATGGTACAACCAAAGCAGACCAGCCTGGTCTTCTTGAAATTCATCGACAAGAGGTTGGCGTCAAACCAATCCCTCACCCTGTGAAGGTCCCCCGACAGGGTCGTGTGCAAAGATTTGTTATCTGTGCCATGCCAGAGCAGCGTGGTGTCATCAGCGAAAATAGTAAATCTCCCCTGAACATCAAGGGAAGCAAGGTCGTTTACCTAATGAGAAACAGGATTGGACCCAGGACCGAGCTCTGCGGAACTCCCAACGCAACCGATCCATACTTGGAGTGGCTAGAACCCACAAACACCTTCTGACAACGGCCCCGCAAATAAGAGGAAAACCAGGACAAGGTCACGCCTCTGAAGCTATAAAAATGCAGCTTCCGAAGCAGACCCTCATGACTCACGCAATCGAAAGCTTTCGACAATTCACAAAAAACCTCAGCGGAAGCTCCACCCCCATTTATTTGACAATAGAGCTGGTGAAAGAAATTATACATGGCATCATTCGTGCCCATACCCCGTTGGAAGCCAAACTGAGCCTTGCTAAGTAGGTATGTTGTTTGATGTTAAGAACGACATAGCACGGTATTTGACAAGCTTTTCAATTATCTTCGATAGGGTCGACAGAAGAGAGATAGGTCTGTAGTTTGAAGGGTTATTGGGACATCCATCCTTATATATTGGTATGAACTTTGCGGACTTCAAGCATGACGAAAATGAACCTATGGTCCAGGAGTAATATATTGCTTCCACCAAAGCCAACAAGGCAGTATCAGGCAAGTTTAAGAAAATTTTAGTGGAAATCCCATCTTCTCCAGATGAGCTTTTGTTCCTAATACTTTTTATTGATGTTTTCAATTCCGTTAAGTCAGTGGGCAAAAAGAAGAAGCAGTTGGGAAAATTATTGGCTGGTAAGTAACTGATAGAGTCTATTGAGGCATTAATGTTTTGTTGGAGTTGTTGTGCAATATTACAGAAACAATTATTTAATTATCAGGAGAAATATCAGGAGCTGCAGATGTCTTAACGTTGTTTGCTGAACGTATCTGTTTACAATTGCCCAACATTCCCTTTGCTTGTCAAAAGCATCTTTCATCCGGTTTGAGTAATAGGACTGTTTAGATAAACTTATTAATCGGCGATATACTGATCTATAGCTAATGAAATAGTTGTGAAAAGCGGGACAGTTGGTATATCTTCTAATCGCATGAAGTGAGCGCAGGTTTTGGGATGACGTTCTTAGACCTTTAGTAAACCAAGATTTTCTGCATTTTGCCCTAGGCTTAATTTTCACCACTGGAAAAGCTGTCTCAAATAGGCCCTCAAGGACGCGATGGAATTTTGATATTGGGTCCGAGTTGAGTATATCCACTTGGTGATGGCGCTCAGTTGACGGAGCGTACCATAACCTCGCTCGCTGAAAATTCGTCCATAACGCGACATAGGCCTTGGCTGTTTCTTGCACATAGCAGATAAAGCGGCGTTTGCTCAGGACAAAACAAAAACGAATTTGTTTTTACATTATATTTATTTGCAGTATCAAAGCTGGATCACATTAATACCATATCCAACAAATATCTAATAAAGGGGCACACCCAAAGTAACGCAGCGAATATTCATGCTGTAATCGAAAAGCAAGTCGTATAAAAAAGATGTAGAAATCTACGTACTTGACTAATATGCGACATTAATTAAAGCAAAACGGGCAACCCTACGATGTGGAGAAAATGACTAATGCTGACTTTCGTGACCTAAAAAACTAAAGTTTGCCAATGGGCGATAAAGATATTTATAAAACTGAACATGGCAATCTGGTGAAAATATCTGAAATTAAAGTTTTGAAGGTACAAAAGAGCAGCACTTCTACAAAAAACCTTATGAAGAAGAAATTTTTTTGAGCATCAATATAATGTCCAGGCGATCTTCAGATAATTTTGATAAAGCCTTTCTTAAACGATCCTATAACAAAGGAGCATCTAATTCTAAAAAAAAACACACTGGTGCAAAAAAATATTGTGTTTTTTTCGAGGTTTTTTTTCTATGAATAAAAAGTTCTATTTATCATTAAATGTCTAGTTTCTCTAGGCTAGATGATTCTTAAGGCTTACTGGTTCTTAGTCTATAGGTGTTCTGATCTGCAACAGTTCCTTTTATATTAGAAATATTGACCGTTTTAGACCTCCATTTTCTCTGCCTTAACAAATATATTGTGGATATTATTGGTGAACTTTTCCTGAAAGACAATCACATATCCTATTTTTTTGTGATTTCTACTAGAAATATCAAAACCAAAACTGAATTGACATTTGTCTCATATGAATAAAACAGAAGCAAATGCTTTTGCTTCAGTTTTTTGAGATAAACTTTTTCGGCTTTAATGCAGCAAAAAGAGACGGGGATAGAGCAAAATCATTTGCTACACTTTATTCATACGACTAGAGAGACTACTTAACAGCATAGTTTTGTTAATAGGCAAATTCCGTAACATGTTATAGATAAAAAAATTATGAATGCCTCTACTAAAAATTGTGAATTTTTAGTTGTTTCGGTCTCTCCGGAAAGAAGGGGTATATACATGTCTAAACATGTTTCCAATGCCTCATCTGCATTTTCATTATTCCGAATGTAGCAAAGTAGCATTTGATAACTTTTGTACGTTTTTGAAAGATTTCACGTAATGTCATGTAACAAAAATAATTACAGGAACTTATAACTAAGCAAATAATTATAAATAACAGGTTTGACAGATCACTGCATTATTCTAAAAAGCAAATGAATAATATGGCCCCGTGCAAGACCTCCTACAAAAACTACCGTTTTTTAGTGTGTAGCGTTTAAAAATAACCTCGTAATATATAATTTTGAAAATCCATTCGAAGCTTAATCCATAAGTCAGCTTAATTAATACAAGAAGTTTCATTAAAAAAAAACTGAACCCTAATTTATTATGCCGAAAAATGACGTTCCAGGAGCAACTAACTACGCCACTGGATTTTGCGTAAAATTATTTTTCACCATTTGGATAAGTTGTCAAATAACTGAAATAGGAGGGGTGCGCAAAATTGAATAATTTTGAGATTTGCCATATATATCGAAAACGGGGAGGGCTGAAGATTTGATTATAACATCGTTCGTTTGATAAAAGTAGCACACGAACTATATTTGCTAATAACCGAGATGCCATATGATTTCAAACAACATGGGACACGCTGTACAATTTTACATTAAAGGAGCTTTGGAGTTTTTGTCACGTATTAGATATAAGTTTTAAGAAAAGGAATGTCGCTGTAAATATTGCTTAAATATTCGTTTTACAATCACTCAGTTTATTTTCCCATTTCGATTGCTTCTGAATTTTCTATTTATAAATTTTATTTTTCTTCCTACAGATAAACAATTTTTTACATCACATTCAAAAGTGTTTTATTGATTTCTTGTTCAGATATCATTTCGCGCAAGCCTCCAATTTTCACCGCAGGAAATCTTAATCTAGAAAGAAATAACGTCACGTTTTCGATATAGAACTAAAATAGCATAACGGTCACTTGGATTCTTTTTCATATGGCAGTTAGATTTTTTCTTATTTGTTTTTCCCCTAATGGGCGATACCCATGAAAATATATATGAATGCCTATTACTATCAGGCTGATAATATAATTTATTTGATCATGTTTATGGATAGGGTATTTTAAAATACAAGTATTTTTGTTGTAAGAAACTCGGGAAATTTCCATGGCGTTCAAATTAAGTCTAGATGGTCCCAAAATGGCCCTTGCATAATTTCCTTGCAAAGGTTTATTGGTGCTTAATTATATTTGAATAATATCTGGTAACTAATTAACACCTTTATGCCATATCTCCGATTTAAAGATATTATTAATATCAGTGAAGTCATAATAGCATATTTTTACTCATCCTATTAAAGCCAACGTTCAAAATTGTCTATACTTCAAGGAATTTTTAAAAGAATAGAACCGATAAACAAAAAATTAATTAGTGAATAGAAAGTTATCTAACTGATGTAATCTAAATCTAAATTAATCTACACCAACAATATATTGATGGAGAGTAAATCAAAACTAACGCTCATACATAAAATCACATAACAATTATTAACACTGGTGTAGACATGTTCTACATTGTTTTGGAAGATTCATGTTTGCCTTACAATGGCTTGCCTTTGGCTCCACCTGTTGTTACAATTTTGAAGAAAATAGAGCCTCTAAATATCTACTCAACATTCTTAATTCACAACAGTAGCTCATATTCCATCACAACATTTTTTATAAAAACTATCACAAATCAATTTAAATTTTAACGATACTCTGGTGAATTTTGATGTTGTTAGTCTTTTTACAAACGTACCTGTTGATAAAACTTTAAACATTGTAAGAAACAAATTAGTAAATGATACTAACCTTGCTGAACGTACAAAACTTAATATTGACACCATACTTGAATTACTTACTTTTTGCGTAAAAACTACATAATTTCAATACAATACCAATTACTATCAACAAAACAATGGTATGGCTATGGGTTCGCGTTTATCACATTTATTAAGTAATATTTTTATGTAGAATTTTGAATTTTAAATTTATCCATATAACGAACATTTTCTTAAAGATTTTCTAAATCATATTGACATCAAAGTGTTCAAAAACCATTTTGAACACGCTTTCAAATCTAACGACTTAATTTTGTACAATTTTACATTCTACGCCACTGTCCTCGCATTTCAAAAAAATTTAAATCCATGGCATACTACTAACGCCATCTCTTGGTTACAACTTTTAACCACTGCAGCAGGCAGTCTATATAGCTAAAAATAAAGCGTCTTCGAAAGGCCTCCGACCAATCATAGCGCTTCCCGCTGTACCCCGGCCATACTACAAGCGCCATCTGTTGTAACAACGTTTGCTCATCTGAACTCGCCCTCGTATCCTACGCCGAATCGATCAATCACAGCGCATCCTACAGGATAGCCACTTCACTCAACCTAAAACTAGCTAGGAAGTTTTAGGATTTTCTAGGGAGTAACTAAAATTCCGATCTTTAATAATCGAATTCATGAAAACTACTAGTCTGCAAATATTATCTGGCCTTATTCTCATATAAGGGTTACTCGGCACTTGTCTGCCAATATCTCAAGATCTCACAAATGCTAACCTCCCACGTGGATTTCAGATTACCTACGCGACCTGCATAGCGTGTTTTACAATCATGTATGCGTGTACCAAAAAACCGCAATACACAAGGCATCTAAGTCATGCTATTATGCAATAACTGCATACCAGATTCAAACCACTACATTCAAGTCATTCATATTTGCAAGAAATCGAACCACATTGTATATAGAAGCTAGCAAGAGACCTAACAAGTGTTTTTTTTTTAAGTGACTTTCCCCCAGTGTTGGAAGATAAACTGCTGAACATTGAACGTTTCTCGTCAACTGTGAACATAGTGTACATAGTCGCTTATAGGTGGACATTAAGGTAATATTTATCCTGTTATTAGTGCTTGTATATTACTGTGTTTCATCTCAAGATTATCTCAGCTAACCGAGCTCATACGTAGCAGTTCCGCAGGGACTTTAATGAGCATTTAACTGTACATAGCTTCATTATGTCTATAATCATATACTTGTTTAGTATTGTTTAGTTTACGCAATGTTTAGTTTTTAAGAGTATTATTTTTGTCACATTCTTCAAAGTCAATACCTAGTATCGACACATATTATCCATATCGTAGCACAGACTACATACATTCACTCAATGTTTATATTTCGTTTATTTATGAGCTTCCAGTTGTTTTCAAGTAAAATAACTTATTAAAATATTCATATAATGCTAAAGCTTTTTGTTTTATTGTACAAAATGACTTTAGAACTAGCCCTATGGTAAATTATAGTGCCTACGAGTACATCTCTGTTTGTTTAGAAAATCGACCAAGATCGAATCTGAAACACAAAGAACTTGCTATCAAATTCACTATAGAAAAAGAAATTAATAAACAACTTTCATTTCTTGACATTCTTATAACAAATGACTTGAATAGTTTCGAGACAAAAATATACAGAAAACCTACACACACAAACAGATATTTAAATTTTAAATCAAATCACCCAATAATGGTCAAAGAGGGGGTCGTAAAGAGTCTATATGATCGAATAAAAATAATATGTAATAATCAAAATTTCGACATAGAAAAAGATTTTTTAACCAATGTTTTGATTAATAATATCTATCCTATTGATTTCATTCAAAAATTATTTATTGAGTTTGACCAACCAAATATTAGACAAAATCAAAATTGACCTATTACGAACCTCTTTATTCCATATATTCCTGGTTTATCAGACAAAATAAAATTAATAGGTAATAGCTTTAACATTCGTACTATTTTCAAAACAGAAAACACACTTAGATCCATACTAACAAAAACAAAACCACTCAATGAAAATGAAATTACTAAAAATGTTATCTATAAGTTACCATGTGAATGGAATAAATTTTATATAAGTGAAACCTGTAGACCATTATCAAAACGTATAAAAGAACACCAAACTTATATTAAAAATACACAATTTTACAAATCACATATTTGTCAACATGCATTTGATAACAATCACAGAATACAATTGAAAGCTTCAAGTATATTGACAGAGGAACCATCATCTAAAAAACGTAAGATTAAAGAAAATGCTTTAATTTTATTAAATAAAGGTGTATGTGTTGCTTCAACTTCTGTTAGTTTAAACAAGACATGATTACCTTTTCTAAAAACTGAAGTTGGTAAGGGACATTTAAAAATTAACTAATACTTTTAACAAAAACCATTGAATTCTTCCGAAACGCATAACACCAAATTGTATACACAACACAAACGAATCAATTATTTACTAAATAACACCTCAACATTACACATACCTAAATAAACCAGTAACTAGTAATTATACGATATGACATGATTATTGTCATCTAGTCAAAGTGTATTCAAAACTTGACAATTTTGCGATAGCTTTCTACTGTTATTTACATTTACTAAACATTTCAATTTTTAGATTTCTTCATTCTTTACGACGGAGACAGATTTGTTCCTCGAAACGTCGAACGTTTCCCAGTTTAATTTAGGTTTATCAGCTTCGTTCGGGTCACTAATCTAGCACTTGTGCTGTTTACACCCTGGAGCCAGAGCCGAAGAGGCTCTACTTTCTTCAAAATTGAAAAAACATAGGTGGAGCCAAAGGTAAGGTAAACTATTAACACATTAAAAAAGAAAAAAGAAAGAAGAACGTGTATTGATATAGTTACAATATAAATGTTTGATGCACGACATATGGGTTGCTATGAAATATATAAGTTTAAGAAACGATATGTGGCAATGAAAATAGGTACCTACTTAAAACTACGAGTGGCCCGCTGTAGCGTTGTAAATGCTACCAGAAATATAATTTCTTTCCCTTCGCTGGTAGATTTGTGTGGTTGATATTCTCTTTACCTTACATTAGAACTTAACATACCTATTTCTGAATAGAATTTATATCTTAAAATTTAAAATATAAACTATTTCACACACAACCGGTATCAACGCATACAGTTCCGAAGTTTTCTTAGTCGTCCCTCATTTTCAAGCGTTCTCTTGACCGATGTGTAAGATATTTGTTGGCAATTGACGAAGTCTTTCCCTTCCGAGCGATGAAAACAAGTAGAGAAAAGACAATTTTTCAAAGTCGAGATATTATCGCTGTAATTTTTTTAACCATCAGGTCTACTACTATTCTTATTAATTTATCAGGAGATAATTGGCAAGCACACTGCCACTAATATTTTCTCATATTATCGGAAATAACTGAAGTAAGATTTCCCTTTTTAAAAGGTATGGGTTTCTATATTAGATAGTTAAAATTATTTATAATAACTATACCTTGAGACGGAAATAATAGTCAGTGACGTCAGTCACTCGTTCGAAAACAGACCAACGTGAGCGGCTTTAAGTAATATTTAATATTTAACAATAAATCTGGTATGAAATGCTCGCAAAATGCCGCTTATTCTAAATGCGGACACAGCGTTCCGGCACAAAACGTGCACCGCTGCCAAATTCATTGTGACCCGTATACGCGCGTTACGCGGAGCATTTGAAGCAGCTGTATTTTAACAGAGGTTCGCGATCGACGGTCGTAAATATACTGATATTTTACGACCGTCGGGCGGAGGTCGCAACGTTGCACCAGTAAACGAGCATGTACCTTGTGAGAGATCTGTTGCATAGTCGCGCTTGCGGGTTTAGGTTATCGTTTTGTTTTCACATTGAAAATGTTTCTGTTTTCCTAAATAGGGCCTCAAATCGTGAAAAAGTGCATGCTATATTTGCCACACATAACGTCGTACGCGTGAGAGATCGTGTTAGCTTGTTTATTTAAACTTAAATTGATTGTAACGTATCGGAATCCGTTCTAATGACTAAAATAAATTGGAACTAACTGAAACTAACCGAAAGTTTATTGAACGACTATCCAAAACTAACCAAAAGCACCAAAACGGGCTAAACTTATCGAAATAGATTTTAAATATTGAAGTAAGTTAAAACAAACCCAAATTAACCGAATTTTGGTGACTAACCAAAACTAACCAAAAACATTAAAATTGCTTATAACGTATCGGAACCGGTTCAAATTACTAAAATAAATTGGAACAACTGGAAGTAACCGAAAGATGATTGAATGACTATCCAAAAATAACTAAAAGCACCAAAACGGGCTAAAACATATCGAAATAGATTAAAAAGATTGAAGTAAGTTAAAACTTACCCAAATTAACCAAATTTAGGTGACTAACCAAAACTAACCAAAAGCATTATAATAAATTTGCTTATGACATATCGAAAGGTGATTGAATGTCTAATCAAAACTAACCAAAAGTAACTAAGAGCACCAAAACGGGTAAAACATATCGAAATAAATAAAAAATATTGAAGTAAGTTAAAATTAACCCAAATTAACGGAATTTTGGCGACTAACTAAAACTAACCAAATTATTAAAATTGCTTATAACGTACCGGAACCGGTTCAAATGACTAAGATATATTAAAACTAACTGAACTTTACTGAGACTTGATTGAACGACTAACCAATAGTAGGTAACTAAAAGCATCAAAACGGGGTAAAACGCATCGAAATAGATTTAAAATAATGAAGTAAGTTAAAACTAACTTAAATTAACCGAATTTTGGTGATTAACCAAAAACCCTAAAATTGGTTATAGTGTAACGGAACTGTTCCAAATGATTAAAATAAATTAAAATTAATTGAAATTAACCGAAAGTTGATTGAACGACTAACCAAAATGGACCAAAAGTAACCAAATGCATCAAAAGGGGCTAAAACAAGTTGAAACTAACAATTAACCGAATTTTGGCGACTAACTAAAGTTAACCAAAAACATCAAAATTGGATATGACGTATCGGATCCGGCTGAAATGACTAAAATAAATGAAAACTAAGTAAACTTAACCAAAAGATGTTGAACCAAAACTAATCAAGAGTAACCAAAATGGGCTAAGACGTATCGGAACAGATTAAGAATAAAATAAGTAACTAACCCAAATTAACCGAATTTTTGCGACGACCAACATTATTAACCAAAAACGTTTAAATTGTTTTAACGTATCGGAACCGGTTGAAATTGCTCAAATAAATTGGAAGTTATTGAAAGTAACCGAAAATTGATTGGATAACCAACCAAAGCTAACCAAAAGTAACTAAAAGCACCAAAACGGGCTAAAACGTATCGAAAAAATTAAAAATATTGAAGTTAGTTGAAACTAATTCAAATTAACCTTATTTTGGTGACTAACCAAAATCACTAAAATTGGTTATAACGTTTTGGAACCGGTTCAAATTACTAAAATAATTTAAAAGTAACTAAAGCTAACCGAAAGCTGATTGAATGACTAACCAAAACTAATCACAAGTAACTAAAAGCACCAAAACTGGCTAAACCGTATCGGAATAGATTGCAAAAATTAAAGTAAGTTAAAACTAATCAAAACGAACTGAATTTTTGCAGTTAACCAAAACTAACCAAGAAGATTAAATTTGATTATAACGTATAGGAGTCAGTTCAAATGACTAAAAAAAATTAAACGAGTCTGGTAGTAGTCGAGACAGTGATGTGTAAACATATCCTATAACGACATCGGTTGGAAAAAAACGACAGCAGCACGTTGTGTTCCCGAGCGGTCACCCATCCAAGTACTAACCCCGCCCGATGTTGCTTAACTTCGTGATCGGACAAGAACTGGCATTTTTAACATGCTATGGACATTGCTGCTACGTTTTAGCTTGGTCATAGAATAAAAATAGGTTTAATAACCAAGTTTAAAATAATAAAAAATCAACGCGAACGAAGCCTCGGGTAAAAGCTGAAAGTGTCCTATGTTCTTTACTATACTCTTGAAAATATCTGTACAAAATTTCATGATGATCGGAACAGTTAATGCGTGAAAGCTTAAGAAACATACAAACAAACACATTCGCATCTGTAATATTAGTTAGGATTATTTTATAATACTTACTGGCAGCTTCGGAGTGGATTAATTCACTGCACAAATTCGACACGATAATCTAATGCCATCAGGAATAACATCAATATATGGACACAGCTTATTTACCTAGTAATCGTGGGCCGACATCCTTAGATTTGGGAAAGTCAATAACCAAATTTTGCAAATTTTAGAAGAGGGCTATGACCCAATATTGTTTTAAACGTCTGGGCATCTGAATAAAACTTTTGACAGTTCGTTTAATTTAAAATAATAATATGCTCTTTTATCATCTAAAATCCGTTTAAAAACTATTTTAAATGACAAAATTGTATAAAAACCCGAAAATTCGGACTTTTGGACGATAGCCGTGGCTTCTGACGAATTTGTTGTAGATTTTGAAGCGAAAATTCATTTTAAATTCAACCGTCCATTAAAAATAAGCTGTGCTATGGATACACTGCGAATATAATAATTTATAAATAATACTTTTGACTGTTCGTTTAATTTAAAATATGCTTTTTTATCATTAAAATCCACGGCAAAATTGTATATCATACCGCCCTAGCGGCTAGAATCAGTTTACACATTTTCGTCCCATTTGCCGAGATTTACCCTCATACTGCCGCGTAAGATGTTTACACATCAATAAATTGGAACTAACGGAAAGTTGTTTGAACGACTAATATAAAGTGACTAGAAATAGTCAAAACGGACTAAACAGAGTCAGAACAGGTTAAAAATATTACAGTGACATTACGGCTAATTATATGTTAATAGATTTTCTTATCTAAAAGTGAATGGTAATTTGTTCGATTTTCATATCTGCACATTTTTTATGTGTACACATCTTACGCGGCGGTATGAGGGTAAATCTCGGCAAATGGGACGGAAATGCGTAAACCGATTGTGACATTATAAGCCGTCGCATTGAGGAGCAAACTAATCCAGGACGTCCGTGAAGGATTTTTATACAATTTTGCCATTTAAAATCGATTTTAAACGGATCTTAGACGATAAAAAAGCATATTTTAAATTAAGCGAACCGTCAAAAGTATTAATCAGATGTCCAGACTTTTAAAACAATATTCAGTCACGGCCCTATTCTATAACTTGCAAAGTTTGCTTTTTTAATAGACGGTTGGATTTAAAATGAATTTTCGTTTCAAAATCCACGACAAATTCATCCGAAGCCACGGCTATCGTCCTAAAAAGATCGAATTTTCGGATTTTTATACAATTGTGTCATTTAAAATCGTTTTTAAACGGATTTTAGATGATAAAAAACATATTATTATTTTAAATTAAATGATCTGTCAAAAGTATTATTCAGATGTCCAGACGTTTAAAACAATATTGAGTCATAACCCTCTTCTAAAATTTGCAAAATTTGATTATTGACTTTACCAAATCAAAGGATGTCGGCCCAAGATGGGTAGCTGGTAAAAGAATAAGATTTGTAGATTTTCGTGTCGAATGTATGCCGTGAATTAATCCACAGTAGAGTGCTATAGACGGCCTCAATTCTCCCCCCTCCAATTTTTTGCCCCTTACCCCCTCCGGTGACTTTGAGATAGACCCCGCCCACTTGGTCTTAAGTGTATTCGACCTTGAATGACATTGACCTAATTTCACCTTGAATGTCCTTGACATTTGATCTTGAATATCCTTGAGTTTTGTTGAAGGTCGCGCATACGACCTTGGGATTGCTCCAAGCGTGTATGACCTTGAACGTCCTTGCACTGTTTTGTGATGTCTTTTACCTTGAATGACATTAAGATAATTTGATCTTGAATGCCCTTGAGTTTTTGATGTGTAAACATCTTACGCGGCGGTATGAGGGTAAATCTCGGCAAATGGGACGGAAATGTGTAAACCGATTCTAGCCGCTAGGACAGTACTATATACAATTTTGCCATTTAAAATCGTTTTAAACGGATTTTAGACGATAAAAAAAGCATATTTAAAATGTAACGAACCGTCAAAAGTATTATTTTTATTATATTATATTCGCAGTGTATTTGGTTCCATATCACAGCTTATTTTTAATGGACGGTTGAATTTAAATTGATTTTCGCTTCAAACTCCACGACAATTTCGTCCGAAGCCTTGGCTATCGTCCTAAAAAGTCCGAATTTTCGGATTTTTACACAATTTTGCCATTTAAAATCGTTTTTAAACGGATTTTAGACGATAAAAAAGCATACTATTATTTTAAATTATACGAACTGTCGAAAGTATTATTCAGATGTCCAGACGTTTAAAACAGTAAAAATTGAAAAAGCTGATTATTGACTGTCCCAAATCAAAGGATGTCGGCTCGAGATTATAAGGTAAATATGCTACGTCCATATGTTGATATTATTCCTGGTGACATTAGATTTTCGTGTCGAACTTGTGCAGTGAATTAATCCGCTCCGAAGCTGCCAGTGCGTATTATTAAAGAATCCTAACTAATATTATAAATGCGAATATTTTTGTTTCTATTCTATGAACAACCTAAAATGTACAGGTAACGGCCATAGCACGTTGAAAATGCCAGTTCTAGTCCGATCACTGAAGTTAAGCAACGTCGGGCGTGATTAGTACTTGGATGGGTTACCGCGTGGGAACATAACTTGCTGTTGTAATTTTTTTTACAACCGATGTCTTTATAGGATATGTTAATTTTTCTTTATTTATTTTTGTTTTAATTATGATAATGTTTAATATTATTGCTAAAAATGCATTTCTTTAATTACATACCTATATTATAAACACTCGTGTGTTTGTATTTTTACTTTTTTAAACTCTGGTTTCGGAAACTATATGAATTTCAACGCAAATCACATTTTTGCGTTTTTATTCATCATTTTCAATGTTTCCCCGGTTGCATCTTTGCGAAGGACTGTGAATTTTTGCATTGTTTGTTCAAAATATTAATTTGTAAAATGGAACAGGGCGAAGCTTCGACAAGTCTTGCCACCCCCCTTCCCCCCTGCAAAAGAAGTGAAAAGACATTTAACTGTGGGCGAACATGCATTGGTAAAAACCGTGTATGCGTGTTTGTTAAACGAAGTTATTGATAACGTTGCAGGTGATAATTGGCAAAAGTGTATCGAACATGTCATAAAACTAAAAATGTGGGATTTGGATACTACGGTCAAAGTTATAGTTGAACCTCTTATTATCAATATTGGTTTCGAAAGTAGTGATAGTAATGATTCTGAATCAAATTCTGATCAAACCTCCGATAACGAGTACTAAACGTAAAATTTTATCGATTTTTGATGTAAACTTTCGATGCAACGTTCATTATGGTATTTTATGATAAGAAAAACCCCTTATCATCCATGACTCTTTTTTCCTAACCTTAATGAATACATAGTCCTATTTCTTTGTAGTACAATTTTTGTTGCTTATTACTATACGTAGGAATAATTTTGAATATACGTTTTTTTGCATATTTTAGACTAAAATCATGCATATTTATGTGCATAAACTTCATTTTTTTAAGTGGATATTTGCTTCAGTCTACTTATTACTATTTCACTATATAGTTATTATAACATAATAATTTACAAAGCAATTGTATCCGCCACTGGAATTTCCTTCTCTCTTCCCTTACCCCTCGTGGGGTGCCTTAACCCTTCGTTGGTGTGGTGGGGTATGGCATACCCCATACCATGTTTTTCAATGAGTAATTTTAATATTTTTTCCTGTGGCGCCTTCTACCTTCTAATAGCTTAAGCTAAGACATTACCCGATATAATGTGCATATGCGCGGCACAGAATTGTGTGGCAGTCGTAAATTAGCCGCCGTCAGGTTCACTTGGGGGTATGCCATACCCCACCACACTTACTACGTAACTATTTTTGGCATTGCATTTGTACTGAGGTAAGTTAAAAATATATTTTTGATTGACACTTTTTTGTTAAAATTATATACAATTTAATTATAAGCGTTCAAAATGTCTAAAAGAACTTGGATTGCAATTCCTGGGTAAAATAAAAGAGAAACAAATACTCGCTTGCCACGAGACTTGAGACCAGTTTGCCAAGTCAGGGAAATCCACCAAAATGAAAATAAACGCCGAAGTGTATCCTTCAGGTGATATGGCCCTATAAGCAGTGACAGAAAAACATTTTATGTTTGTGAAGAGTGTCGCGTTGCAATATGTATGGAGCACGCACATTTATTTTGTGAAAATTGTCTGGAATTAAGACCTGCCTAAAAAAAACTATTAGGTAACCGTTTTTGTACTTTTTTTTAGTGTATAATCTTCGTTTTGTCTTTTACAAGAAAGTTAAATTTATTTTTGGGAAAGAAAGATTTATATATTTTTAAATTAACGTAACAGAACAATGTTTTTATTTCGTTGAAAATATATCATTATGTTGTTTAGTAAAGTTTACGAAGTAAATATAATTTTTGCAATAATTTTGTTTTTTTTATTACAATGCACTATATTATTATTAACGGTTTAAAAGCTAAAGAAATATTAAAACTTAACAAAACCTTCCAAAAAAACATAAAAAAGTTTGGGGTATGACATACCCCACCACACTTAAAGTGTAACATTTTTTCACCATACCAACGAAGGGTTAAAACTAAAAATGAGTCACTGACTATTATTTCCGACTTGAACTATAGGGTATATCCTTCGCCCGGACATTCGCCAGCCTAAATAGTTTCTCCAGTTTCAGATCTTTTATCGACGTGATGTTGACCCACATGGCATGACGTGCAGCTCCACAGAAAACATTAAAGCTCTAACTGCCGCCAGCCAAGCTGTATGAGTTAGGGAATAGCCACAAACTACTTCCAGTTAATTCCACTTCCTTATGACCATATGAAAATGACATACAAGTAGGCCATATAATTACTTATTTTACTTACCATATCTTCCTTATCTTGTTCGAAACTACCGTTAAATTATTTCTAATCGTATATATTTTTTTCTTATCCATAACCATTTTTTTAGCGTTATTCGATTAACTAATAGTACTAATACCGACTTTCTTCACTACCGTATACGATATTATCTTGGTTAGCAAACCTCTTGATAAAATCACTGTAATTATCTGATTTCATTTTTTGTATTAGCAAAGAATATTATGGTAGAATATTCTTTGGTATTAGGTACATTTACCTAAATGATGCGCCCTTACTCTAGGTCATATAATTACTTATCTTATTTTTATCGAACTCACCGTTAAATGGCTTAATCGTATCTATTACCGTTGATTACCGTTATTTGATTAATTAGTACCGACTTCCTTCATTACCGTATATGATATTATCTTGGTTAGCAAATGCCTTGCTAAGATTATAGTAATAATGTGATTTACTTTTTGTATCACGCATCCATACTTAAATCAGAGAGTAATTGTTTCCTCTCTTGTGGCACTAGATTGTCTTACATAACTAGCACGTTTGGTTTCTGGCCATAAGCAGGTTACCGATTTGAGCCGATTTCCCCTGTAGATCTTCAATGGCAATATATTTTCTTCACAGGTGAATTTATTTCATTTAATATTTCTTTATTAACTGTTTATTTGTCCACTGATATTATCGCTCCCATAGGATTAACTTATAATTGTTTGATTAAGGAGATGAATCTTTATTTAGGTGTTTTAATTAAGGCGGTCGCTAACTATCTGTTTCTTAGTCAGAACTTAAAAACTCAGATTTTAGTTAGGCATAGGAGATGAAGCAAAAAGTTAAATGTAAAAGTTGCAAGATTTGTGGTGACGTATTTAAAAAAGGCTTTCCAGTATACTGGATGTTTTATAAAAACCTGGCGTTAATTTTTTTTATTTTACAATATTACACTCATTTCATTTCATTTATAATGTCCTATACATAAGACTAACCATTTTTGACATATTTTAAATTTTATATCAAAGTACTATTCTTAGATTCTAGAAACCCGGTCGTGAAACATTGTAATGGGGCCCGGTAGTAAAACATGCCTAGAGGAATGGGTGCTGCTTTTATGACTTCAGGCACATGAATTAATAACCTGTGTAGACTCGCGAGGATTTTGTACCAAGGAAAAGGCTTAATATAAAGTATTGTTGTAAGGCTTAATATAAAGTATTGTTCAGCAAATGCCTGCGAATTAATTTCGTAACCATAACTCATGGCCGTTAAAATAACATATAGACGTTTGAGAAAACCTGTGTCAAAAAATTCATTACTCAGTACTACTAAATGAGGAAAATAAAGAAGTACTTAACCGTTATTTAAGAAGTGATATTATACTCGTAATTTCCAAAAACTTCCAGGCGGTGTTTCCGTCGTTTGTCGTGCCAGAACCTTGCTTCGGAATGTCAACTTTCAAAGACAAATTTTCTCTTCGTTTTCTTATTACATAATTCTTTCCATCCTTCGGTGTTTTTTGTCATCTTCTTCGCGAATCTGCCACTGTTTAATCAAATTCTATAGGAAATGTGAGGACAACATTCTAACATCTGATCCAAGCATCTAAGTCGCAACACAATTTCCGCAGTAGTGCGCTGAAGAATTACTGACCACAATAAACATGTTTCCACCTATCACTATTAGTATAAAAGCGTGCTTTACAACTACCTGGACTTGCTCACTATTCATTGGTGCAATTTCTTGTATCTGTTTTTCAGTATTTGAAGATTCTTTTTTTTTTATTAATTTTAATGATCTGCAAAATCTCGTAGAAGATGTACGGGAATTTTGCCACACTACGCTACCATCGCCTGTAGTCATTTGTAAGGGAAAAATGCAAACAGAAAATAAACTGAAATCTGTTTATGGTTGGTTGCCTTTAGTACTAAGCCCCCGTTTATATATGGCATGTCCTGAACTTTTATCGCACCCACATTTATACATTAGAGTAAGCCTATTTGTAAGATTCGTGTTGTATGTATGAAAAATATCCTTTTTGGTCTCTATAATCCTTTGAACGGGATGGTTCACAAGTGCTTGAATATTTAATTCAGCAGATATATTAATCTGTGATCACATTTCTTTTTTCATCTCGATAGCACTTCTTTTTAGCCTGAAGACGAATGTTGTAATTTAGAGCGTTTCTGATTTTTGCTTCTTTTGCATTAAAATGTAAGATTTTTTGGTTAATTTTGTACCAATAAAGAGGGAAAGTGCTTCTGCGGATTGGTAGCCTTAATAGGAGGATTATTTCTTATCATTTTTTTATTGCGACTGGTCGTTCTCGTGAAGCTTTGCTTTTACTAGGTTCTCGTAGGTTCTGATTTAGATCTAAAAACTCAATATCATTTTGCAGCCACTTGCGATGCCTTCTTTCGAATCTGTACGTGTGCGAGTGCAACTATTTCACATTTTGGCCACCAAACAATTACAATTTTTAACTTTTTCCACTACTTTTGGATATCTTAAATCCTCCTCAGGTGTAATCTATTTAAAACAAATTTTAAAACATGTGCGTTATTTTGTTCCACGGAACTGCCTTCGCACCATACAGTAAACAATTCATTTTTATGCACTGATATTGTCCCTACAAAAAAAAAAACAGTTTTGTTCTTGGCAGCCAAATGTGGAATGGCTCTTTAGATAAAATGATTATTTAGAATAAAAACATATTTTAAAAAATGTATTTCTCTGACTTCGAATGTCGCCAGTGAACCATTTAGTCACGAGAATATTAATTTTAGAAATACCTAATTCTTTAAAAGGAAATGTTTTTAATTAAAGTTGCGAAATAATTAACAGAGATTAAAGAAACTCATTAAATTTTTGGCAGACCTTGTTCTTAATTTAACTGAAATTAATGTATCCCTAATATTATTATTTAAAACAATGGAAAGGCCTTTTGATCTGATAAACAAAAATCAACAATAGCTGATTCAAACAATCCATCGTCAAGGTTTTTCATTATCTTGTTGATGCAACTCTGGGTATCAGACATAATTATCATCCACGCAACACAATAATTGGAAAAAATATATTAATGCAGATATGAAGCAATACTGAGATGAGAGAAACCTAGCAACATTGTAGCGTGCCAGTTTACTCCGTTACTTAATGAGTAACCTGTCGCTGTGCATCAAAATAGCTAAAATATGATCAAAGCAGTAGACAAGACACACCTATTCGCTGCTGGATTTCGTTTGCATTATCTACACTAAAATAATGCGATGTGCATATTTCTGCATTCACAATATTCCCTTAAAAAATAACTTCGAAGAACTGAGCTATGCTTGCATGTAGATATACATTTCTCTTATAGATGCTAAAATATATGTTTGATACATATCTACTGTTTGCCTTTGAACCTGCCGCTAAAGTGACGGTTTAAGTTGTTTCTGGCCTTTTCCTAGTCTAGTAGTAGCGATTTTAAAGAGGGTTGGAAAAAAACTAAAAAGATATTTTTTAATCAGTTTATATAGAGAAAAACGAATGCAAAACAATGTTAGTAACCAATGTTTCACTTCCTTAAGAAAAGAACAAAGTTAAAACTCTATATAGCTGCTTTCCTAGCTTTTGAATCTGCAAACTTATCGATAACGTCGTCAAATCTATTTAAAAGTTAAATCCGAATTAATATACATCAATGTTAGATATGACATTTTCTTTTCATTTTGTTTATTTCTGAAACAACTTTCAATCATCTTTAACCTTCCGGAAGTGGCGCACTATATAGTAACACAAGAGGTGGCGCCAAGTCTGACACACCCAGCTAAAGAAAAAATATGTAGGGTAATTTTTAACAAAAATTTATTGCGAGATATATTTTATCGTATTATTTATTAGTTAAAAATAAAAACAAAATGTTAAAAACAAAATTGGTTCCAAATTTATTCTAAAAGGAAAGTAACACATAAAAAAAAAATACGAGAGATACAAATGCATAAAAAACAACAACTAAGACACTTTTTTTGGTTTTTCTGCTTTAAATGAGTAGAACATAAGTCAGATGTTCAGTTTAAATTATTGTCTAAGGCATCTAAACAAACACGACACCAAGATTTTAGGTGAGAGAGGCATATAAATTTCTTACACTTTTCACAAAAAAAAATGGTTTTCGAGTCTTTTACACAAAAAAAAAAAACATCTTTTACGGGTTTCTGGTGCAATGTTTTCTTGCGGCTCTGAATTGGCAGATGTTCCGACATAATCTTGTCTCCTCTCCCAGACTTCTTGTGGAATATTTTGTTCAAAAGAACGCCGAACTAAATGTGGCTTATGCAAAACTAATTTTTATGAACCACTACACAATACAACAGTTACCCTTTATACAAAATATTATTTAAAAAATACATCAAAAAAATATTGTGATTACTTACCAAAATAGAAAAAAAAAACAAATTACTCAACACACAAAAATAGTTACACGGATAGTGGCGCCAAGTCTCACAGACTTTATGTATAATACCTTTTGTCAAAATTCAACCTCTGTCGACTCCCTTGTCAGGCTAACACTGAATGGTATTGTAGGAAGGTACCGAGCTGGACGCAGTTGAAGTGATATCTGGAGAGCCAGGATACGCAACTAAAAAGTGGCCGGGTCTGTTAGACTTGGCGCCACTTCCGGAAGGTTAAAACAGAAAACGACCATTAACTGCTGGCATTAGAAGCAAGGATTGTAAGATATACCTTCTTAACGCAATGTCCATATTGGGGGGGAAGGTGATTTCAATATCTTTATTTTTTATTAATTTAGGCATCTCTTTTGGATTAAAATGGCAATCTACAATTTTTTTAAGAAAATAATGGAAGTGTACCGGGTGTTTCACTATAAATGGAACCCCCCTTTAACTTTTTCAATTGACGTTTTAGAAAAAAACGTTCAATACAAGAAATAAAGGGGACGATGTGAAGTTTCTTATGGCATAGCACTGTTGTATACAGGGTGTCCCATAAATGCGGGATTAAACAAAGTTATATTTTTTAAACGGAACACCCTATATATTATTGCATATTTGGATTTTGGGGAGAATTCTAGACATATTTCATTCATAATGTCCTATATCTATCTGTTACTGTTTTTGAAATATTGACAGTTGAAAATCGACCATTTACCAAGTTTAACAGCCTGTAAAATCTAAACGGCTAAAGATAGAGCAAAATGGTTTGCACTTTCCTATCTTTCTTTTTCATAAGCTATCGTTTGACACTAATTTTTTATTTAACCATAGGTTAAGAAATTCCGGTTAAATTTAACCGTTAAATCTAAAATTAGTGTCAAACGATAGCTTATGAAACACCGATATAGGAAAGTGCAAACCATTTTGCTCTATCTTTAGCCGTTTAGATATCGACAAATTAATGCAAAAACATCTCTTTTTAATAGTAATAATATCTAAATATTATTAAAGATAAATGGGTTCGCAAGGCGGCTTAGACCACGGTCGTAGGTGGCCTTGCTTAGACCGGTGTCGGTGAATTTGTAACATGAAGCTGTCAGTGGACACTGTCAACAATAATTATTTTTTAAAAATTGCGTCTCCGATTGCGTTTTAATTCCGTATTGATAAGCAGTTATTGAGTAAGTTCGATTAAATAATAACCAATTTGTTCCTAAATTAGTGATTTTTAGAAATGCAGTCACAAATTGAGTGGTAAATACAAATTGTAGTTTAATAAATCTTGAGTTGTTGGCGCTTATTTTGTTGTCTGTTTGTATTGTATCTATGTTGCTATGACAACACTTTTACCTCCGCCGGCGGAAAAGTCAAAGTAAAGCTCCGGCGGAGGAAAAACGAAACTTCACGGCCGCCTACACAGTCGAGTAATGACGGATTTACTGACGTTTGAAGAAAAAAGTAGTTTACTATTTGGTGTTTGTATGCGTCTTCGTTATCATGTAGAAAAATGGGCAGTGAGCCAGTGAGATATGGAAAAATTTAACAAAAATTGTAGTTGTGTAATCTTCAAAAGCTGAAAAATACCTCTTCAAAAGGTTATACAGTAACGTGAAGGCAAATGTTGGATAAGACAGGCCAAGATATCGATGATGGCTTAGAAAAGAACTTTTTTTACTTTATTTATCATCATTACTTCTGCAACTATTACGATGATAATCGTAATCGTATATCAATGAATAGTCGATTCAACATATTTGGAAGTATAGTGGAAGATATTTCAATAAATGATGAAAAATAAATCATGATCATAATTTATTAAAACATGACATACCAGATTTTTAGAAATAAGCTTCAGCGAATTTAGAATGGTGCACTGTCTATTCATTTTCCAAATTTATTCTTGTAGCCAATGGTATTTTAAGCAAATAATACAATTATTTATTTTATGCAACTTCCAAAATATTTATAGATCTAATACCATTGGAACAAATACTTAGTTCCAATTAAGAAGCTTTAAGACTCCTTGTTATAATTTTCAATAATATCTTTAATGAAATGCTCACTTCGTATTTCAATTAAGAAGCTTAAAAACATATTTACTGGAATGATGCAAAACTTTCCATTAAGTAACAATAGCCATGTTTTTTAATAGCCTATTAAAAAAACTATAATATCGACATAATTTTATTAATAAACGGCGCTGTCAATGAGTAAACGAATGAATGGGGACAATCATGATCACTTTCCTCAATGCATTATAATATAATTTTAAAATTACAGAAGTCACCTTTAAAGTACATTTTTGACGTCAGAAGTGCCCTTCCTTTAGCAAGCATCGTATTTATAATTGTACGAAGTCTAAATATGAGCAAATGGGTCTAATGCCATTAATTAATTGGGTTAATGGCCTTTCCCATGCTTCTTAGAAAATTTACTTCATTATCGAGCCTTCACAACTTTAATTATTTTATCGTGTAAGTAAGTAATTAGGGCAATCGCCTTATTAATGATAAAATACAATATTCACGACAGATGGAATATCTATACCTAGCTATCATAAATTCTATTTTAGGTTTATTTATTCATTGCTTATATATAAAACAATTTCTGTAATTATAACTACAATTATAATTATTAAAATTATTAACTTAGAGGTATATAAACTAAACACAACCAGAAATATTGCACCAATGACAAAAAATTCAACAAGTTAATAACAAGTTCATAAGAAAATCAAAATTTCAAAACAAATGCTTAATATGAATTAAACTTCGCTGTGGTACTTAAGTGTATTGAAAGCATAATATGTATGGTCCAAAGAAAACGCCAGCTAGTAAAGCCAATCAACTTTACTAACCTGACATATCTAATAAATAAATAAAACATTATTAGAAAATTTCATCTAATTTACTAAACATAAGCACCAAACAACACCCTAATGACCCAAGACTTGACACATTGCACAATCATGCCCCATCAAAAATACTTCCAAAT
>MU192783.1:0-24664 GCA_016904865.1 Pissodes strobi | reverse complement strand
GGGGGGGGGGGGGTTGCACTGAGTTTTGTGTATTGTTTTGCGTATTGTTTGTGTTTTGTGATGTGTTCTGCGGGGAACATTTAAATGGGTCAACACATCTTCTAATTTAGTTGTTAGGTTGGTAATGAAATCGTGGTGTTCGTTTAATTAACAAAGTAATTGACTTATTTGTGAACTTTGGTCTTGAATTAATAGGTTGTTTTTACCAAAGTCTGCTTTTAATCTCTGTAAAGTCTTGCGAAGCTCGAGGTTTTCGGCCTCGAGCTTTCTCACAATGGACGACTCCATTTTTATATTCTGCTTGTGTTGTGTAATGTTGGATATGATGTGTTTATGCTTACTTGTTAACAACGGGTGGAGATTTGTCTCGCTCCTTGCTTGTCGCTCCTTGCATCGCCATGTCCGGCGGTATCGCTAGGCAGGCTCCCCTGCCGCCTGGTCTCTTTTTGAACTTTGTCTTGTTTTTGTAGTTTTCTCGGTGTTGTTTTACAAAGTGACAAGATGCATGCACTCTAGGTACGATCGTGCCGTCACTTTGTATGTTGCGCTAGCGCTAAACGATTTATTTCTACGCTAGCATATGCCAACGTCAAACGATTTTTGGATGCATACACTACACTGAAAAGTATAGTGCAGCTTTGTGTCGTTAGCGTTTTTCTACCTCACTTCACTTTTGGACTTTTGTTCGGAGAGCGGTTTGATACACGTGTTGCCTGCGCGACCGTAGCAACAGAACTAATGGTAATGATAATGTTAAGCATAATGATGGTATATTCCCTCTTATATGACAGATAGTTTAGATAGTGTCTGCGCTTAATAAGCGTAAGCGCCATCTAAGCTTAGACCGGCAGATCTTTCAAGAATTCTGTCGAAAGTTTTAGAAATAACTGCTGCTGACTAGTTCAATAAATATTTATTTTATATTAATGTATTACCTGAAACTCATGTCCAGATTTCTATCTAACTATGGTAACTCAGCAGATTCATTGAAAGTAGCCGCTGACAGCTTACGATGGCAGCTAAAGTACCCATCTTGACAGACACACTTAATGCGATTTGAAAAAAATGATGGCTTTCTATTTCTATTCATATAAATTCTGGGATCAAAAGAGCTTGTGACATTTTAAATCTCACTGACACATCAAGAAATCTTGGCTAATATGTCGATGCTGATTTAAGATTCAATTCCCATGTCAAAAATAAAATTTTAATTTAAGAAAAGAGTTTTGAATTAGAGTATTTTCTCTATAGTTAGACTGAAACATCAAGTAATCTTGGCTCATATATCGATGTTGTTTAAGATTCAATTTTCACGTCAAAAATAGGCTTTCTAATTAGAAAGCCTTTTCTCTATAGTTAGACTTTCTAAGTCTGAATGCAGGTAAGACCGACTAACTTTTTCAAAGCTAGAAAGCCGGGAGCTGGTTCTTGTAAAAGTAAAATTGAACGAGTCTATCTCTGTAACGAACTCGTACCCTGTTTCTGGGGGGTTACATTGGATTGTTGCCTAAGTTGGGCAGATCACATTGATCGGTTGAATTCAGGGTTTTTCGTGTAAATTATTTTGCCCATGTCCCGTCATTGATCAATGGTCATTCTTCGTGAGGATCCTCTAAGGTAACTCAAAGAATTTTTGTTACCCAAAAAAAGGATTATTAGGTACGTGTTGTGCCTACATCCTTAAACATCGTGTAGAGAACACTTTAAAGAACTCGATATAATGACAGTTCGTTCTTTATATTTTCTTTCACAGGTTATGCTGGTGAAAAGAAATCTGGATCGTTTCGTGTTGAATCGTCAGCTTTATGATCGAGGGAGGTATGGAGCTGGTAACTAGACGTGGAAATGATCTGAGGGTCCCTGCCCACGGCTCATCATTTTATTAAAGGAGTCCAAACTATATGGCAGTACCGCTCACTACCAGAAACAATAAGACATATAGTGGGTGTAAGAGGTTTTAGAAAGGCTGTTATACAACATGCTAAACAGAACTACTTTTATACATTTAGCTTTTGAGAAAAAAATTAGTGCATTTTTGATAATGTAATGTTGTTATGTTATATGTATTTAGTATTGAAAGTTTTGCTATATTGATATAATTTATATGAACTTCAATTTGAGGAATTTGTATAATATTCATATAGGTATGTATAGGTACATGTAAAGATATGTTTTCTCTGCAATAGTGCAATATGTTTTGTGATGTTGCTTTTTTACTTGATGTATCATGTGCTGGCAATAAAGGATAATAAAGAAAACTAAATAAATTAAAATTTTATATCTTTATAAAGAACTATTTGCTGCCGAGTTGAGGCTCAGGTTGGTCGACTCGCAGATTGTGTTAGGATTAATATGGCTCTTGGCTGGTATTGGTGGAGAGGATAAAGTTGGCCCGCTAATGATTTTCATACCACCTGAATAAATTTGATTATATTTCTCGAAGTGTATCAAACTCCGGATGGTTGAATATTGGAAAGCGATATGAGTCTGATTTATTGAAAAAATAGGCTATATATAACCCCGCTTGTTATACAAAAGACAGAGAGTTTAAAGTATCCCACTACACAACCTTTTTTTTTTATTCTGGTACATATATAGATGTGACCATTTATATTTCTTTGTTGGCCGAGGTTGGTAACTCTATAATTCCTTTGCAATTGGTATCAAGTTAAAGAAATATATCTTTGATCACAGATATCTAGCATTGTCACTATTATGAAATTCTTATTTGGCTTACTTTTATTTATATCCGGTTTGCTTTTTTTCTTTTAAGTACATTTTACTTAATCTCTTAATTTTTTATGTATATGTATTTATTCATTTTTATTTTTTATTACTGGTGTAACATTATAGTTTTGCCGGTTTATTAGATGTATTTTTCTAGATAACAGTTTTATCCAAAATACCAAACAAAATTTTTGCACTCTACGCGCGTTTCGCAAACCATGGAATGAGGAGAAGATTAAAACTGTTAATGATCATGAAACAAAAATAATATAATAATATATTTTACCCATAAAATTTACAAGTACCTTAATATTTTATTTTACATAGTGGAGACTTTCAATAGATTAGGAAGAAGATCACGATCATACTTCATTCATTTTCGTTACTTTTTGGCGATACTCCTTGGTATCAATACTTTCATATGGTATCGAGTACAAGTATCGATGCTTGACGTCCCTTCCTATGTTATATGGAAAACAATGATACGAGCTTAATTCAACTATAACTTTCCGAAGAAAATATTAATGAAGATTAACAATCCCAGTCAACTGAAATGCAATCACCCTTGTAGATATTAATTATGAAATGTTCATTGGACAGCAAAGTATGATTTTATATCATATAAAGATCTAAACGAAAAGCAGTTTACATGGCGATGATGTTATAACGATATCCACGTCTCATAGCTCTAGGATATTCGTAATTGGATAAAGGCATATTTTCTACAGAAAGGATATATCTTTATATCAAAATGCTTCCGAATATGACAAGATTCAATAGTTACATTATTAATACATATAATACTCATATATGCATTTCAAACCATATTTATGAAGAGTGGCCAAAACTGCGTCCGTAACCCAAAAAAAATCTAAATAACACTCGATTAAATGCTATAATTTTTACAACACTTCAAATATTTGCAGAAGGATCATTTTATTCTTGTGAATTGGCAAAATTATCTCTTAGTGTAGGATGAAGTGATTCCTCCCATTTTTAGAAAAACAGGCATTTTGAATCGGAAATAAGGTCAAATAAGTCGGTGAGATTCATTATACGAGATAATGAAAAACATTTACTAACAAAATGAATTCATTTAAACCCCCTAATCCGAAAAAAAAAAGACTATGATCTAATCGGCTACATGAAATGTACACCTTTCTTATTCCTCCACCATTCCGCAATCCCAGGCGTGAGCTAGGCTCCGCCCACTTGTCCTACGGATGCCATTAACGTTATCTCTGTAAATGACTTCCAGGAACGCTTCTCCCACTCGACCTGGTGTAGGCGCTTTTGACCTCGAGATTAGGAATGATATGCAGAACATTTGAAAACCAACTTTATATTGTCACTAATTTGCTTTAGATTAGTTCAGAACGTTCGAAGGTCGGAAGTTCAGATGCTCCAGACGTTCTGACGTACTCATTATTACATAGCAAATTGTGGGAGAAGTATATTACTTTAGTACAATAATAATAATTGGAAATATTTGGTTTAATTCTAATTTATCGTTTAGTCGTAGCTACAATATGGTGCGACACAAGCCCTATTCCTGCTTGCAAGATCTTAATCACCAAATGGGGTAACTTGTAAGACATGCAATATACGTGTGGTAGTTAACTATATGTTAGCTCATCTTTCTAAGTACTTTCAAATGTGGACTTGCTACTTATTTGATTATGCAATATTTCTTGACGACGTCAAATTGAAAATAATTGAGATGTGGTGTGAAATATTACGAATTCATGCAACATTAAAGGTAAATGACCCACGAACGATATATGCAGCGATAAATCGGTTAAAATTTCAAATGAAATTGTAGCATAAAGAAGTGATATAGACAAACTTCTACAAAGTTTACTTATCTTAGCATTTGCGCTCTTTCGCGAGAGACCTTAGAACAAATAAGGCACTCTAGGTCTTCCGTACCCGACTGACTGCTCATCATCTGCGTTCTCATTTTTCCGCTTTATACCGTTATCTTTGCTTAAGCAGATCTTTTGTTTTCCCTGTTTACTTTCAATTAACTGCTGTTCTCCCTTTTTATCTAAAAGTTTTCTTTTCCTCCAGTTTCATGTAGATGATGATCTTTATAAAGGGTGCTTGCAAAAATACCCGTACCCACAGATTTTCGTGTAGAAATTGTACGTAGAAGCTGTGACGTCTTGGAAAACTGGCCAATATCTTTCGGAAAAAGGTAAAGGAGATTGAGGCCACAGATATCGTATGGAAGCAATAAAAATATCATCAAAAATAGATTTTTTTTTATCATAAATTGTGTCCCAAAGCAAATAAGTTCTGATCTTTTCTGAACGAGCCGACTGTTCTGGTAACCATGCTTATCACATATGGGCCAAGAGTTGATATTTCATAAACACCCCAAATTAGAGACAAATATTGGGCTTGCAGTAACTGTATTAACCCAAACTAGGCAAAGTTTTGATGGATTTTCTTCTGTATTAATTTAAGGCCGAATTTGTAAAAAGAAGCAAACAAACAGGTAATTAATGGAAGTGGTTTCAATTTTAGTGATGATTTTTGCACATTTTCATTCGTTGAAAAGCATAATCACCTACGGCCATGCTAAAAAATGCGACAGACTTTTACGGTCAAAGCAATCAAACCTAGCGTAATACAATTTTAGATAAAGCTTTTACTCATAATAAAGAATAGCAGAAGTGATTTCTGACTGCCAATTTTGTTAAAAAGGATAGTATTATTTATTTTTGAACTATTCTCACGAAAGATATTTTCCTTCATTCTTCAATCAATCAAGTAACATATATACCGCATAATATTTTTAAGGTAGTGCTTAGTTTTTTGTATCAGAAACCTGCACACCAAAAATTCTACAAACTTAAAGTAAAGTTTTACAATTACTGCAATTATGTCTCCTACTTGTAGCCTTGTAAATGCTACAAAATCCAGTAGTGCGACTTCTGCCCTTCTAATGCTCGATTTGTGTTGTCGATACTCTCGTTACCTTACTGTCGAGTACAACCCGCCAGTATCGATGAATGCAGTTCCGAGTTGCTCGAAGCGATAACTTCGTTTGGAGCGCCCTCTTATCGGATGTTGCAGATATTCTTTTTTGGAAAGGACGTGTTCCTTGACCTTCTCGCTTGGATGCCCGAAGAATTCCAGCAGGATAAATACGACCAGTTTTGAGATCTGAAATTATCGTTGATATTTTTTTGCCATCAGGTCCAATTACCCCCTGATTGATTAGTGATATAAATTGGCAGATGTGCTGCCGTGTGCATTTTCTCGAATTAACGGCGTTTTACTGATAGTGTGGTTACCCTTCCTAGAGAAAAAAGGTTTGTTACACGTTACTGTATCTATATTGAATAGTTAAAATTATTTATAATTTTACTAGGGACCTTCCGTGGACAGAATACCTTCCATGAGACTGAACGACCTCCCGTGGAACAGAATTTCCTCCCTTGGGGCGGAACGTTCATCAGAGGCCCTTTCTATGGCGACATAGAGAGTTCTCGGTTCTATTTAACCAGATAGAGGCCTTTGTCGAGGTGATACGACCACATGGTCAAAACGTAGCTTCGCAGGAAATGACGGTGGATTCCAGGTCTGAAAAATCTATTAGCAGGCTCTACCTTGTTTTAATTTTATATCAAATATACCGTCAAGGACATTAGATAGAAAATTACATTTTATTCAAACTTAACTTCTCGCCTTAGTACAGGTCTCGAAACGAGCTCACTTTGTGTTCATCTGTAGATATTTTCTGGCTATATACATATATTTACTTCATAGGTTAATTCAGAGATTTAGGATATATTTATTGAGTATTTATTGGTATAAAGTTATTATCGCTGCCATGGGATTAATTTAGATTGGTTTTTGTTTAATAAATACTGCTTATTTTTGGTACTTTGTGACTAAGTGTGTTTAGTCAGAACCTCAAGCATTCAAGGTTTAGTTTATGGGCGATACTATAAACGCAACTTAACTTGAGATAGAATTAGTTGTCTTTAGAGTGTACATGATAACAGTTAATATTTAAATAAACACTTTAATTAATATCCGGATGTTTATTTTGATAAGCTAAAGTGGTAGGTAAAAGATTATATTTTCACAACATTCTAATCTAGATTATATTCCTAAATTTTACTGGCCTGATTCCAATGTTCAGATATCATTGATTTATTCCTAGTTAAAAATTAAGTGGCGCCTTCGCCTAACTGCCAACTCTCCGACCCTTGTCTTCAAATAAAACTAAAAAAGCTGAGTGAACCTCTCATATGGATCGGTTGTTAAGTAATTAAATAATCGTGTTACATACTATAAGCTCATATTTTAGATACCCTGTATTCCCGTTTTCTTTGAAAAAAATAGCAATCGGTGCAATACTTGCAGAGACTTTAGAACACCACATTTCAATTACTTTTATTTACAATCCAAAATATTTTAATCTTTTGTCGATTGCAATTAGGTATCCAAAAACCCTTAATTTATTTAAGCATAAATTATAGGACTTTCTTTTCCAGTAATTTGTGATTTATTGAACGGGTCGATAGGATGTCATGAGGCAATAGTACTAGTTATGTAGACAACAAAATATACGTAGGTAATGTCTAGTAAATAAAAAGCCACAAGTTAGTTAGGATGGACTTTAGCAGCTTCAATTTAGCAAAATATTTCCAATTATTAAGAAATAGCATCACATAATATCAAATTTATATGATCTCAAATTAGTTCTCTATAAACAACCTGTATTCAACATATATTATACACTTCACCTGACGATCCGTTCTGGTCACCTAGGGCATCCCCGCACACAAACAACTTGTACTAACAAATCCATTAGAATTTTCATTATGGAGATTAGTTATTTAACCATGCCATAGGGCCTATTTAAAAAACAACTAAAATTCTTAATTATCCTATATATAATAGTGTGTACAGTTAAACGAAAAGCACGCGGTATTATTGCAGGAACTAAAACGCTTATTACAGTGCCTTTAGGGGTACATGAATTAAAGGCTAGTGCATTTAACTCTAAGTAATTTTTCTTGGGATATTAACATATGAACACATTTTGTATATTGAATAATCTCAAAGCTTTATTAAATCGGTACTAATAGAACAAAATATTCATTAACTTTTTTTGCATGAAACTCGTGTATCCTGATTGTCGAAAAGTGTGACCTTGAATCAGTCAGTAGGGTAATAGCACATTATCGATAAACTGCAGAGTAGTCAGATATTTTAAGTTCTCCACAAAGAAACTATTTCTTTACGTTTATACCATATTTCAATAGTATAAATTAACAATAAAACACACAGGACATAAGTAAAAAAAAATCTCAAAACCTACATATCAGCGACTGAGCCTTATCACCGCAGACAGGAGCCGATTACAACAATTATTTAAGACCAGGAGAAAGTACAAACTTGGGGTGACAGAAATTTGGTCCAGTTCAATGCAGCAAAGACCCAAGCAGTCACGTTTACCAAGAGGGCCAATGCGGCGGGCCTGAGTTCATTATTGCAAGATCGACCATTCCTTCATCCTCGTCAATCGGACTACTGGGTGTCTTGGTCAACAGCAATATGTTCTGGCATGACCACGTTGCTAACATCGCAAAATCAGTGTCCCAGAAGCTTGGTGCGCGATTTCGCAGCAAAAAACTGTATACACCACAACAGTTGCTCTTGCTCTACAAAGCGCAAATAAGACCGTGCTTAGAATATTGCTCTCACATTTGGGGTGCTGCACCAAAGCACACCCTAACGTTGCTGTATTCCATTCAGAAGAGAACTGTACGACTCATCGGCGACTCGGAGTTGACCAGGAATCTGTATAGTCTGGAACACCGCAGACATGTGGCCGAGATGTTCCTGTTTTACAGATACTTTCACGGCAGATGTTTCCAGGATTTGGCCCGCCTGATTCAGTCCCAGGCAACGCCTGTCAGACAGTCACGACAGACGTCAAGAGCGCACCAGTTTGTCGTACAACTGGAAACAACTAGAATATTCCTTAACAAGAACTCCTTTGTCTGGCGCACTGTATCACTGTGGAACTCACTCCCAGGACATCTGTTTCCCCCTAATTACAACCTACAACTATTCAAGAACCGTGTCAATAAACATCTTCGCACACTTACCGCTCGTCGAGCGCCATAGGATTTCCTTTTAGTGTGTGTGCCACTGCCTTAAAAAAAACTTATTGTATGTAAGCAACGGTTCTCGGACTAATAATATCTGACTACAGAGAATGATTACATAAGCATGATAACGATGGGTCGGCTCGGGTGGAAAAAAGGAAAATGGGGGGTCGGACACGTTTGCCCCCCATATTAAAGAAATTTCAAAAGTAAATGAAGCATAATTTTGCACACATTTTGCACAATTTTGCACACCGCAAATAAAACTTTGCACACACATACAAGGAAAACTACAGCTGTTTTTTATACCGTGGGCAAACTTGACCGTTCCAAAATTGAAAAATTTTGATGCCATTCGAATCGGCAAATTTTGCACAATTTTGCTCAGCGATTTTCAAATTTTGCACACTTTTCTGGGGAAAGTTATGACGTGTTAAAAATTTGAATTTTCTCCCTCGTTTGTCAAAATGTGGAAACATTTTGATGCTGCTAGGTTCTACTAATTTTGCACAATTTTGCACATCGATTTTGAAATTTTGCACCCTTTTCTGGGGAAAGTTATGAGGTGTTGAAGATTTGCATTTTCCCCCCTGTTTGTGAAAAAGTTAAAAAATTTTGATGCTGGTAGGTTCAACTAATTTTGCACAATTTTGCACACAAATTTTGAAATTTTGCACAGTTTTCTGGGGAAAGTTATGAGGTATTACATATTAGCATTTTCCCCCGGTTTGTCAAAAAGTTGAAATCTTTTAATGCTGCTAGGTTCAACTAATTTTGCACAGTTTTGCGCACTTATTTTCAAATTTTGCACATTTTTCTGGGGAAAGTAATGAGTTAACTAAAACAGAGTATTCTCCATAATACCGAAACAGAATATTTGCACTCGACGCAAGTTTCGCTAACCATGTTAGCATCATCAGAGATGATTAAAAGTGATTAAACTTAATTTTGAGTTTTAATCATCTCCTGATGATCCTAACATGGCTAGCGAAACGCCCTGTTTTAGTGCATGTTGCCCAAGGTGCCAAACCCCAACGTAGAAAGTTATGAGGTGTTAAAAATTTGCAATTTCCCCCCCGTTTTTCAAAACGTTGAAAATTTTTTATGCTGTTAGGTTCAACTAATTTTGCACGCCTATTTTCAAATTTTGCACACTTTTCTGGGGAAAGTTATGAGGTGTTTGTCAAAATTTGGAAAAAATTTGATGCTGCTATGTTCTACTAATTTTGCACAATTTTGCACACCTATTTTCAATTTTTGCACTTTTCTGGGGAAAGTTATGAGCTGTTAAAGATTTGCATTTTCCCCCCGTTTGTGAAGAAGTTAAAAAATTTTGATGCTGGTAGGTTCAACTAATTTTGCACAATTTTGCACACCAATTTTGAAATTGCGCACACTTTGCGTATTAAATTTTTGCATTTTCCCCCCCGTTGGTCAAAAATTTTTACATCTCATAACTTTCCCCAGAAAAGTGTGCAAAATTTGAAAATAAGTGTATAAAATTGTGCGAAATTAAGGGAGGGGGGGAAATGCTAATATTTAATACCTCATAACTTTCCCCAGAAAAGTATGCAAAATTTCAAAATTGCTGTGCAAAATGTTTTAACTTTTTCACAAACTGGGGGGGAAATGCAAATCTTTAACACTTCATAACTTTCCCCAGAAAAGTGTGCAAAATTTGAAAATAGGTGTGCAAAATTAGTTGAACCTAGCAGCATTAAAAGATTTCAACTTTTTGACAAACGGTGGCGAAAATGCAAATCTTTAACACCTCATAACTTTCCCCAGAAAAGTGTGCAAAATTTCAAAATTGGTGTGCAAAATTGTGCAAAATTAGTTGAACCTACCAGCATCAAAATTTTTTAACATTTTCACAAACGGGGAGGAAAATGCAAATCTTTAACACCTCATATCTTTCCACAGAAAAGTGTGCAAAATTTGAAAATAGGTGTGTCAAATTAGTTGAACCTAGCAGCATTAAAAGATTTCAACTTTTTGACTAACGGGGGGGAAATGCAAATATTTAATACCTCATAACTTTCCCCAGAAAAGTGGGCAAATTTTGAAAATTCGTGTGCAAAATTGTGCAAAATTAGTTGAATTAGCAGCACCAAAATTGTTAAACTTTTTTACAAAAGGGGGGAAAGCAATTTTGCACAGCAATTTTCAAATTTTGCACACTTCTCTGGGGAAAATTATGAGGTGTTAAAAATTTGAATTTTCGCCCCCGTTTATCAAAATTTGGAAAAATTTTGATGCTGCTAGGTAATTTTTAAACTTTTTCACAAACGGAGGGAGAATGCAAATCTTTAACACCTCGTAACATTCCCCAGAAAAGTGTGCAAAATTTCAAAATTGGTGCGCACAATTGTGCAAATTAGGTGAACCTACCAGCATCAAAATTTTTTAACTTTTTCACAAACGGAGGGGGGGGGTAATGCAAATCTTTAACACCTCATAACTTTCCCTAGAAAAGTTTGCAAAAATTGAAAATAGGTGTGCAAAATTGTGCAAAATTAGTGGAACCTAGCAGCACCAAAATTTTTCCACATTTTGACAAACGGGGGGAAAAATTCACAATTTTAACACTTCGTAACTTTCCCCAGAAAGGTGTGCAAAATTTTAAAATAGGTGTGCAAAATTGTCCAAAATTAGTTTAACCTAGCAGCATAAAAAATTTTCAACATTTTGAAAAACGGGGGGAAATGCAAATTTTTAACACCACATAACTTTCTCCAGAGAAGTGTGCAAAATTTGAGAATAGGTGTGCAAAATTAGTTGAACCTAGCAGCATTAAAAGATTTCAACTTTTTGACAAACCGGGGGGGAAAATTAAAATATTTAACACCTCATAACTTTCGCCAGAAAAGTTTGCAAAATTTCAAAATTGGTGTGCAAAATTGTGCAAAATTAATTGGACCTACCAGCATCAAAATCTTTTAACTTTTTCACAAACGGGGGGGGGGGGGGACATAATTTTAACACCTCATATATTTCCCCAGAAAAGTGTGCAAAAAATGAAAATAGGTGTGCAAAATTAGTAGAAACTAGCAGCATCAAAATTTTTCCACATTTTGACAAACGGGGGGGAGAATTCAAATTTTTAACACTTCATAACTTTCCCCCGAAAAGTGTGCAAAATTTGAAAAACGGTGTGCAAAATTTGCCGATTCGAGTGGCATCAAAATTTTGTAGCAGACTGGGGGAACGGTCAAGTTTGCCCCCCGTATAAAAAACAGCTCTAGTTTTCCTTGTGTGGGTGTGCAAAATTTTATTTGGGGTGTGCAAAATGTGTGCAAAATTATGCTTCATTTATTTTTGAAATTTGTTTAATACGGGGGGCAAACTTGACCGACCCGAAAAGGGGTCAGTTGTTCATATAGAAACGACCGATCGTTTTGATTTTCGATAAATCCAGCATATTTACGTTTCTAATTGTTTAATTAATTATTTGATCATTTATTACTTGAATAAATATATATTATTACTTTAATCGTGCGTGTAGAAAAACCGGAAAGTTTACAGGTATTTATTTTTTTTATATCGCAAGTTACCTAAAATCAAATTCATTCCCTATTTAATTAGGTGTATTAATAATATGCAGAACATATATTATTGGTGCGCAAAATTGTTGGAAATAAAGAAATAAATGACTGCGTATTTTGGGAATTATTTATTGGCACGGCAGCGCACGTTATTATACGATATTTTCCGGTTTTGTATCGAAGCTTTTGATAAGTTAGCCAACAAGTCACATAAGCTAAAACGCTAGCAACTGCTATTATGCTCCAAGTATCCAATCATTTGATTAAAAAAGTCAGCCGTTACATAGTAATCTATGTAAGTTGCTTTCTGCATTAGCTGTTTTACTATTTCAATTATGCGTTCCTAGAATCTTTTTTATTCCGCTTCTGCTGGAGCTCGCAGCTTATTAAAAATATGGTTGAATTTCCGCGACCGCTTGAATTTTAAAAAGTTTCTCGAGTTTTATGAATTTTAATTAGTTAAGAAGTGTGTACCTACTTAAATTTCAAATATTTTTGCAAGGACTCTATTCATAAATATTCTGAAATTACTCATTTACCCCTCTGCGGAGTGAGATACGATTTGCATATAGATACCTGAATAATATGTACGTATGTAAATATCGGATGTAGGTAGTTGAGGAAAAGTAAACAAGTAGCCACATCTCTGATTTATTAATTAAATCATGTTTAATACATGTTGGTATTATTCGAATTAATAATTAAAATACATACAGGGGTAGATACAGATTTTTCAAAATTTCGCTTTGCTACACGATAACTGTCGAAAAAATTAATTGATTTTGATGACATTTTCTAGACACATTCTCTTTGATAATCTTTCGAACCCTATCGAAATTAGCGAGAATCGGAAAGTGGCGAGAATATTTTTGGGCGTGGTATATTTTTGAAAAAGGGGTTACTGTGGGTTAATCTAGCCCCGAAAAACGCGCGAGGATCTCAAAAAACAGAGACGTCAGTTCGATGGAAAATTTATAGGAGAAATACTTTCTATATGCTTTCTGATTCGAAAATATCAGGAAAATTGGGATTTGAAGCAAAATCTTAAAACAGCGCTTTGTCTGTCAAAACGTTTTTATTTTTTTTTCGAAAACACTATTTTTTAGCACAAAAAAAATTATGAATCTACGTGAAAATTTTATACAACAAGATACTTTATCAATTATAATGCTTTTATACAAGGTGAGCTGGTTGAATTTAAACTTTTCACCATTTCAAGTTTTGACACAATACGTCATCAAATAATATTTTATTACTCACTAAGAAGCCAAATAATAAATCTTTCGTGCATAAAAGAGAAAGGTTACGAAAACAACATATCAAAAAATGCCATCGACTCGATCGAAAATGGCAAACTGGTGATTTTTTCATTTTCAGTTTTAAAAATCTAATTTAATAGTATACCTATTCTCAAAAAAATTCACAGCCCTTTACAAAGATGCAACCGGGGGATACATTGAAAATGCCGAAGCAGAATACAATGCTTATTAAATTTGAGATCTGAGAAAACTCATAATTATGTTAAAGTAATAGTTGATTTAAGTTTGGGTTAGTTTGAGTTAGATCAGATTAGATTACGTAATTTTATATTACCAAATATACCACATAAATGCATATTACTTCAAGTGTCGTTATTTTTGACAATATACACTGAGAGAAATGAATTAGCCACTATACAAAAATCGAATGACCATAATACAAAACTTGTATACTATTTGTGACAAATTAACTGTTTTTGGCCAATATACAATCGGTTTTTCTGAAAGTAGTATCGCTAAACTATAACGATTATACAATTACTGTATACTGATTATTAAATAATCATGTTAATTTAAGTTTTTGTGATATATCCGTACGCATATTTTATCCTGCTTTCATATTAGGGCCTGTATACCGTTAATACAGCAATTGCATAACCATTATTCAACCTGGTATACGTCATATATAGTTAATTGTATATCCACTATATGACGGGTAGAATAGCAAATATCCAAATATTGATTAACCAGTATTCAACTTGCATGTGCACCGTATATATTTTGTTGTATAGTTACATATTAGTTATATTACATTTAAACTATATGTCATGGCGTTGGCAAACATTATGTTTGTGACATTACTTCAGTAGGGGTCCTGGATTCTATTCTCATCTTGATATTGTAATCGAGTCCAGTATACGCTAAAATTGAACATGTCAATTAAAATTTGTTTTAGATGCATGGTCACAAATTAGGAGTACCTAGACCTGTGATCTATTACTATGAATTGACTACACAATGGTTGCTACTTAAATAGAAAATATCTTACCTTATTGGTTTTTTCAAACTTTTGATTCACTCGAGGCACCCTTCGTGTGTTAATTCAAATGTTATAGTATAGAAAGTGATCCATATCTCTTACACGCATATATTATCGTTCGTATGGTAAAATAATTAGATCTTCGTAGAATACAGGACCTAAAAAGAACGAGTTTGATTGATTGACAAAACGTAAACAAGTGATAAGTTTGAAAACGTATGATATATCTGTTAACCTAAGATATACATACCTGCATGTTCTTTGGTGGATTTTCTTCTATCTTTAACTTACTACCATTTCCTTAAATAATCGGTAAATTGTTTGCGACAGCCGCCACTCTGCTTTGTCTTCTTGCTGTTTGGCGTGGCGTCGTTTCATCCGCAGCGGCAGCCATTTTGAAATAATTGAAATAGCAAATGGTGAACTATACAAGAAAAAGATTACGGACATCAATCGGTAGTTTTATTGGTATACAAAAGTTGTATAACAGTAAATAGTCCGCAGTTTAGCTAGTTGATTACCATTGTGCTATGAAATATTTGATTTGTCATTATACAATTATTGTATAATTTGCTTTATATACAACTTGTATAACCAGAGTAGTATTATTGTTCATTTGCAGTTAATTTATCTTGTATAGTCACTATATTTCTTAATCTAATATAACGAGTTTTATTGGCATAATTTCAACGTGATTCTAAACTATAACAAAATTTGCATATGCGGTATGTAACGTTATATAATGGTAAATCAACGCCGTCCAAAACAAAAATTGATTTGGGCAATTTTTCTCAGTGTATAACTTTAAGTGAGGTTGTAAAAAGCAAAATAACATTTACATTCGATTCGTCTCTCATTCCCCGATATAACGATATGCAACACTAGTCTGTCGTGAGAAACTAAAAGTCACCCTCACCCACCAATAACACAATTTAATGTAAAAAGAAATACTTTCAGCAGATTATGTACGTTTAGTTTACCAAAATATACCACATAAATACAGGGTCATTTTTTATATTTTCCCACCCCCTTTAACTTTTTTGTGCCACTGTGTAGAAAAAATATGTAAATAGGAAAGTTGTACTGCTTGAGAAGTAGTTCTCAGAAAACATTTTTTTGTCTATACAGGGTGTTGCAAAAAGTGTGAAAAACAAAAAATATATGTTTTTTTAAATTGAACACCCTGTATATTTCTCCTCAGGACGAAAGATCTTTATTCTCCGATTACAAAAATATATAATTTGTCTACATTTGCTTAAGCCATTTCTGAACTATTTAACTTTAAAAGTTGATTTAAATAAAATAAATCATTCTTTTAATCATTTTTTATTATTATATACAAATTCGTATCTTAACATGTTTGATAATATAAACTTCAGTATTTCAATTATTGTTGAATATGCCCACTATTGATACAATCTCGGAAGTCGCTTTCTAATTTATTTGTTGCATGGGTAATAAAAATTGGATTGTTCTGGTTAAGGTCGTTTATATAGTATACAATTCTCACCCTGAGCTCTTCAATAATGGCACTTCTCTGAGCATAAACTTTGTTTTTAAATATCGCCACAAAAACGCAACTAAGGGCGTTAGATCTGGGCTGTTCGGTGGCCAGTGGACGGTTCCCCGCCTATTATTTGAGCAGATTGACGAATTGGAAGCATACCAAGAGAATCTCTGTTTCCTGATTTAAAAATTGTAAATATTTTTCGCCAGTTAGGGAACCTTCATAAAAAATAGAGCCAATAATTTGACATAATAGCTGTTTTTGTCACTGTCATTCACGGCTATTTTGACACATTTCATATTTTTCTTAATGGCGAGCAAGGCTACTTCGATTGGTTTGAATTCATGCTTTGTCAACTTTTAAAGGCAAATAGCTAGGAAATAGCTTAAGCAAATGTAGATAAATTATATATTTTTGTAATCGTAGAATAAAGATCTTTCGTCCTGAGGAGAAATATACAGGGTGTCCCATTAAAAAAATATAAATCTTTTGTTTTTCGCACTTTTTGCAACACCTTGTATAGACAAAAATATGTTTTCTGAGAACTGCTTTTCCAGCACTACAACTTTTATATTTACATCTTTTTCTAAACAGTGGCACAAAAAAATTAAGGGGGTGGGAAAATATAAAAAATGACCCTGTACATATTACCTCAAGTTGCGTTCATTTTTACAGTTTATAACATTATGGGTGGTTGTAAAAACCAAAAAAATGCATTCGATTTGTTTTGGGATTGACCCCGATCTAACGCGTTTAGTTTCTCTTAGTATAAACTTATTTTAACCATTTAAGTAAATTCCGATAATTTATACTCAATTTTAATAGATTTGGTTAGTTCTGGTTAGTTGTCGAATCAACTTTCGGTTAGTTTAACTTATTTATTTTCAACCTAATTTAGTCATTTGAGTCAGCTCCGATACATTATAATCAATTTTAATAGATTTCGGTTAGTCGTGTAAACAACTTTTGGTTAGTTTCAACTTAGTTTCAAATTATTTTATATATTTGAGCCGGTTCCGATACGTTATAATCAATTTTAACAGTTTGGTTAGGTGTGGTTAGTCGTCCAATCATATAGTCTCAACTTATTTTAGTCATTCGGACCGGTTCCAATAAGTTATAATCAATTTTAATAGGTTTGGTTAGTTTTCGATAGTCGTTCGATTTAGTCTCAAATTATTTTTATCATTTAAGACGGTTTGGATACGTTATAATCAAGATTTGGTTAGTCGTCTAATCAACTTTCGGTTCGTTTCACCTAGTGTCAACTTCTTTCAGTCATTTGAGCTGGTTACGATACAATATAATAAATTCCAATAGATTTGGTTAATTCTGGTTAGCCGTCGAATCAACTTTCGGTTAGAAACCTAATTTAGTCATTTGAGTCGGCTCCGATATGTTATAATCAATTTTAATAGATTTGGTAACCTATTCGTATACATTATAACCCGTTTTGGTGCTTTTGATTACTTTTGGTTAGCTATTCAATCAACCATGGGTTAATTTCAGTTAGTTTTAATATATTTTAGTGCTTTAAACCGGTTCCGATACGTTATAACCAATTTTATTTTTTTTGGTTAGTCGCCAAAATTCGGTTAAACTGATTTTACTTTAATATTATTAATCTGTTCCGATATTTTTTAGCCAATTTTAGTGATTTTGGTTAGTCGTACAGTTTGTTTTATTTTATTTTAGTCATTTCCGATGCTTTATACCTAATTTCAATGTTTTTGGCAAGTTCTGACTAGTCGCCAAAATTCGGTTAATTTGGGTTAGTTTTGAGTATTGTTAATATTTTCAATCTGTTCCGATACGTTTTAGCCTTGTTGGTGCTTTTTGTTACCTTTGGTTAGGTTTGATTAGTCGTTCAATCAACTATCGGTTCATTTCAGTTAGTTTTAATTTATTTTAGTCTTTTAATGTTTTAACCAATTTTAATGTTTTTGGTTAATTTTAGTTAGTCGCCAAAATTCGATTAATTTGGGTTCTTTTTAACTTACTTTAATTTGTTAAACTGTTCCGATACGCTTTGTCTATTGTTTTGTGATCTAGATGTATATTTTGTACTACAAATTGTGATTTTTTTTGACGATAAAGCATTATTATTATTATTATTATTATTATTATTATTATTATTATTATTATTATTACTATTATTATTATTATTATTATTATTATTATTATTATTATTATTATTATTATTATTATTATTATTATTATTATTATTATTATTATTATTATTATTATTATTTATTTTTTTTAAAGGTATAGGCACGTCCACTGCTGGTGCCTGACATAGGGAGGCAATATTTACATACATAATATACATTAATAAAATACAAACAAAAGACCAATGAGGAGAGAGAAAAAATCAAATATACACACACCCAGCATCTAAATAAACACAGATTCATACAGGAAAATTGTCACAGTTTTGGAATCGCCGAATCATGCAGGTAAGTGTCATAGTTTATTATAAATATTTATCAGCTTCAATAATTTGAAAGTATTTCTCAGAGTTGATGGTCCTCTAAGGTTGTCTTCAAAATTTCTCTATAGGTTGCATGCTGTCCTCTCTTGCTGGAACCGGGGGCATTCAGTTATTATATGGAATATTTCTCTCATGTATAAAAAATCCCATTAGAGGAGTGCAATTCTCGGAAAAATACAGCGATAATTGCATTGTAGATACCGAATGAGCACAGCGATAATTGCATCCTACGTATCTATAGTAATTCCATTGTAAACTTACGATGACAGCGACAATTTATGAATAACATCAAAGTCAAGTGAATATATATTATTAAAAATGTCTCGTTTCGGAATAAAAAAATTGTATTTTTGCATCTCTCTACTTTATTTACAGTTACATGTAACATTTTTATATTAAAAAAAGAATGCAAATGTATTTTTTAAAACCATGTCCTTATTCGGGAAATATTCCCCAGAATTACACTCGTGCATCAAAATAACCAGATAATTTTGCATTCAAGCGTGTTGTCTTAGCAAAACTGCATTCGGTCATTTTCATAGTTTGGAAAAAGATCCCTCCACCGTAGGTGTCGGGCTCTTTCTCCAAAATATGAAAATAAACTCATGCAGTTTTTAGACAAGACACTGTCATGGAAAATTATCGGTAATTTTGATGCACTTGTGCAATTACTTCCGATAACTGTTAGACTCTCATTGCAGTGATCACACCGAGGCTGAGCTTCACCGTTTAGAATATGTTTGTGTGTTAGTGATGTGTGTTCAATACGAAGCCGGTGGACCTTGATCATTGCCTCTCGAGGTAAGTTACAGTAACTGTAAGTATGCTCTGGAACCAGTGTCTTAGTTATTTGGGTTCTCAGGTTTGATCTCTTAATTATATTGACGTCCGGGTCGCCAATTGTTGCTGTAACTCGGGCAGCCTGATCTACAAGTTCATTACCTGCTATACCAATGTGACTGGGAATCAAAATGAATACTATTTTATATTCTTTATTTATCAAATTTATTAATGCTGACTGGATAATCTGCGTAACTGGATCCTTGGTATACAAGTCAGGCAAGCCATGCAGAAACACTGAGCGAGTCCGTAGCGATTACAAATTTGGCTCATGTATTAATACAGCAGTGCTTGCCATATTGCGTATTGTTCAGCATAGAAAACCGATTACCACGCATGCAGAGTCCAGGTGAAAGATTTCTCCCGTACAGCAATTGGCACATTCAACTCCTTCGTTCGTCTTTTAGCCATCAGTGTAAATGGCCTCAGCCTGGGGGAATTCGTTTAGCAAACTTCTGAACTGTTGGGAATACACTTCGCAAGGCGTATTTTCCTTGCTCGTGCTTACCAAGTCTAGTTCAATCCTTTGAGAAGCCACGGTGGGATTTCACTTGGGCCCTCATGATAAACACTTGGAAAAGGCAGCACTTCATTGTCCCGGACTATTTCCTGGAATCGAATTTCCTATGGCCTAGTAATTGTGGGTCGATCAGAATATGAACCCATATTGGGCAACACAATTGGGTGATTAGGATGAGTCAGGACTCCCAAGACGTAGTTTGCCATAATCTTTTTCCTACGTGCATTCAATGATTCCAGACTTGACTCATTGTAAAGTTTACCTATTGGGCTTGTGGGAAATGCTCCGATGCAGTACCTTATACCCATGTGATGGATAGGGTCCAATCTGCTCAGGAGACTCCTCCTAGCTGAGGAATACACAACGCAGGCGTAGTCAAATCGAGGAAGCACTATAGTTTGATAAAGCCGTATTAGGCTGAGTGGTTCAGCTCCCCATTTGGTATGCGCTAAGACTTTGATAATGTTCAGGGCTTTACGGCATCTGACACCAGAGACATGAACATGCCAGTCCACTCTACAGTCAAGAACAACACCCAACAACTTAACGGAATTTGTACACTGTATATAGCTATTTTCAACCATAATGACCGGATTATAATGTGGAGTTCGCAATCGGCAAAAGTGGATACATTGCGTTTTTTCTTTAGAGAAAGTGAAGCCGATATCTTTACCATTTTGTATTATTTTGTTGATTTTCCGCTGAAGTATGCGAGTAATCTGTCCTACAGCCCTTCCTGAGCATAGAATTGCCAGGTCGTCTACATATAAATGCTTTGATTTAGATTCATCTATATTGCTGGCGATTTCATTAATGGCTATCACAAACAGGGAACAGCTAAGTGTGGAACCCTGTGGTACACCATTTTCCAACCCCTTGACCTGAGACAAGTCGTCACCAACTCTAACCTGGAAAGATCGATCACTCAGAAAAGATTCAATCAGCATGGGAAGGTTGCCACGCAGTCCATACCTGTGTAAATTCCTCATAATTCCACATCTCTAGGTCATGTCGTAGGCTTTCCTGATATCAAAAAGAACCATGACATCATGTTCCCATTTTCTAAAGTTTTCCTTAATTTCATATTTCAGCGCAACCAAGTTGTCAGAAGTAGATCTACCACTTCTGAAACCAGACTGATACGGAGCCAAGATGATATATTTTTCAAGGAACCACATAAGGCGGTTACTGATCTTCCTCTCAAGCAGCTTTTCCATACAGCATCTAAGACTAATAGGTCGGTAACTATATGGAAGGGATGGATCCTTACCGGGCTTCAGGACTGGAATAACTATGGCTTTCTTCCATTGATGTGGGTAAATATGTTCTCTCCATATCTTATTGTACAGTTTTAACATAGAACCTTTCATTTCACAATTTAGGTGTTTTAACATGTCAAAGGTGACAGTATCATATCCAGGAGCGGTAGATCAAGGCTGCATCCAGTTTTTCGAGGGAAAAAGCAGATTATATTCCAGATTTCGGTCAGTTGTAAAATTTAATTATGTTTGTTTCATTTGGAAATAATTTGCCAGGAAGTCCGGTGTATAATTTGCGTGGCTACTCATTTCCTCAAACTGACAGGCAATTGTCTCCGATATCACCTGCGGGTCCATGGTTATATCACCAGATTGAGTAAGAATATTAGACGGGGTATTGGAATGGTTTCTCCCATTCAAGCGCTTTACCTTTCTCCAGATCTCACCAATGTCTGTGTCAACGGATATTGAAGACGTGTATTCCCTCCAACTATTCCGCTTGCTTGCCAACACCCTTTTCCTTGCGATAACCCTAGCCTTTTTAAAGGCTATCAGGTTTTCCTGAGTAGGGCACCGTTTAAATTTATTAAAGAGGTATTTTTTGTTTTTTATAGCAAACTGAACTTCCGGATTCCACCAGGGAACAACATGTTTGAGTGACTTTTCTCCAGATAGCCACGTTAGCAGCATTTACTATCGAGTCTGTGATGTTCTCAACACTAGCGGCATTTAGAATGGCAAGAGAGTCAGCGAATTTCTGCCAGTCCGCCCTCCCCAAGGCCCATCTGACAGGGATCTGTCTGGTGGGAATAGGTGTATCTATTTCAATAATAACCGGAAAGTGGTCGCTATTGTAGAGATCATTCTCCACTGACCATCTTAATTTAGTTGTTAACTGGCTCGACACAAACGTAAGATCAATGACATCAAAGAAATTAGATTTTGTGTTGAAGTTAGTATGTGAGCCGTAGTTTAATAGGATAAAGTCGTTTCTGTCAAACCAGTTCTCAAGTAGAGTGCCTTTTGGTCTCATTTTATAGATCCCCACATTGTGCTGTGCGCATTGAAATCACCCACAACAATAAATGGTACTGGAAGCTGGGAAACGATCTCATCGATATCCCCAATCTGCCAATTGGCATTTGGTAGGTATTTATTATAAATAGTTACTTTCATCGGTGTCCTAATTTCTACTGCTGCCGTTTGCAGGTTGTTTGAACTGATAATTCTGATTTCCTGATAGCATACGTCATCTCTTAGCAGGATAGCAACCCCACCGCAACCGATCATTCACATCCATCATGTCTAGTGATTTAATATCTTCGAAGGGAGTATGATTCTTCAGGCTTGAACTTGCTTTCTTGCAGACATATGCCTATTGGGTTGTAATTCTGTATCAGCAACTTAATATCAGTATATCTTTGTTTACAGCCCCTACAATTCCATTGTAGTATTTTGTTTGACATTTTTAACAGGTAGATACAGGAGCGAAATACAGACAGCAGAATAGACGAAATTAAAATAGGTTAAAATATATATGTAGAGAATAATCAAAATAATAGAAAACATAATAAAACAGAACATATTAAAAATAAGTTGAAATTGTAAAGCGATATAATTCTTCAATAGATATTCCAGTTTAATATGTCTCAGAATTGCTTTAACAGTTTACCTCGATGTCAGGTGGTTTCCTGGGTTTCCTCTTTGGCCATCCTTTTTTGGCCTCTTGGATTTTTGGTTGGATGCTTTTTTTTCAATGCAGACCCTTGACCGTCACTCGATTCCGCAGCATTTATCTCTGACCTTTTCCTTTTTTCTGATAGTCCTTCGGATGCGATCGAGAAGACTGATTCTCTTCGACAACGTTCCGGTGGTAACATTTCTCCTTGGGGTATAAATAGCTGTTTAAGTTCTTTTACTAACGCTGGTATTAATTCTTTTGTTAGATCTTTAATTTTAAAGTTTTCTTTAGTTTCAGGAGCAGCAGTTACACAGGAATAACTCTTATTACTTGGATTATTTACCACAACCTTCTTTTTTGCTTCAGAGTACGTACATTTTATTTTTGACTTTTATTTTTCTTGTATAGCTACCTCCGTTTTGTAAGTGGGACAATCGCGAGATCGTGCTGAATGTTTTCCACCGCAGTTTACGCAGGTGGCATCAGTATCGCATGTTTTACCTTCATGGGGTAGTTTTCCACATACACATATCTGCTGTTGGTCACAATATTTTGCAGTATGACCAAATTTTTTACATCGGAAGCATCTAAGTGGTTGCGGTTTATACTGCCTGACTGGTATGTTTAAATATCCAGCCTTGATATGCTTTGGGAGATTTGGAGTATTAAAAGTCAATATATGAACTGGAGTGCTTTGCAGTTCGCCCTTGATTCTTTTTTTTAATTCTTATAACAGCAATTACTCCTATCGGCTTCAGTTCGTGTAATATTTCCTCTTCAGTACAGCAGAGTAGATCCTGCCTATTTACTACACCTTTTGTGGTGTTTAGTGCCTCATGGAGCAGGACAGATACTGGAAAATCCGGTATTTTGGTAATGGCTTTCAGTTTACCAGACTGAGCTGATGAAACCGTTTCAACTAATAAACCTTGCTTAGTTTTCTTAATTTGTTTCAATTCTCCAACCAGACCGTTTAGCACTTTATTAATGCAAAATGGGCTGACTTGAAAAAAATTACCACCATCAATTCTCTGAATCAACAAGATCTGTACATGCAGCTGCTTTTCTTGATTGACTTTACTGCTATCTCTTTCTATATCCGTCTTCCGCTCAGATATCCCACTATCCTTAGGCGGAGTCCTAACAATGGAAGCCCTTCTTTTGAAAGTATCAGCCATCTCTAAGCCCTCTATTTTGTCCACATTTTGGGGTGTGGACGTCCCCTGTTTATGGGTTTCAACTGTAAACATTTTTTTCACGAGTAGCCAAGGACAAACTGGTCACCCATAGCAGAGCCTGGATACTGCAAGAAGGCTATTATACTATGGAGTGTGCCCGGTGCCCCACAGGTTTTTACAACTTCGCTGTCGATTTTTTTATAGAGGTTTTCTCCTCGCGAGCCAGCCAATTAAGGCAAGCTCCCCAGTTACAAGTCTTGCCCTACATTTCCTAGTCACGCCCTGCTATGGTCGTTGAGGGGCAAGCCGTAGCTCCGGTATTAGGGGAGGGACCGGCGCTCAGTATTCCCCAGCTCAGGCACCCCGGGATTGCTACACCCGCGAGACACAGGTGAAAACTGTGACTCCCCTGGGGGATATTATTATTATTATTATTATTATTATTATTATTATTATTATTATTATTATTATTATTATTATCGTC
>JAEQML010060333.1:0-27313 GCA_016904865.1 Pissodes strobi | reverse complement strand
CTTAGGTTCTAAATTTACTGTTTTATAAAGTTAGTCATAGATATAATATTGTATGTATCTTGAATTGTAATGGGGTGATCCGGTATTTATTGCATAAATAAAAAAAATAAATAATTAACGAAATTATTATTTCACTGTTAAACCAGGGAGGGTACCGTCGCTTTCGACCCAACTTAAGCGGCGTTGCCATACAAAGTTTCGCAAGCATCGCTCACTTCAATACATGCACATACCTCACCCCAATCAACATTCAAAAAGTGTTCGTACATCAATACATAATCAGCCTTTCTAAAGTTAAACGACTGATTAAAATTCTTACACACTTTAAATTGGTCACAGTGCTCAATACCAGGATCGAGTACAATGTGCAATGGAGGGTGGTGATTATCAACCCTAGACAACGCAACCCTGCTCTCCACAATCTCACACTTCACATTCGCAAAAACTAAATCCAAAAGTCTACCGTTATTATTCTGTATATCGTTACACTGACGCAAATCAAGTATTTTACCAAAATTTTGCAAAATAATATTCTTAAAATTACTCTCATTGTTGTTAAAATAGGGGGCGTTGAAGTCGCCCAAAATAATAACATTTTTATATTGTACGCTGTGGTGTAACATTAGAGACTCTATAAACTGTTCATAAATGTCATTAGGCAGTGGCGGTGCTATGTAGAGAACAATCAAGGCATAGTCATGATTCTTTCAGAAATAAACTTTGGTCTACAAGACTCCCTAAAATTCATATTGTATATTATTCGAATACCCCTTTTTTGCATTATGAAAACTCTTTGTGAAGCAGAGGAGGCACCCCAAAGCACAATACCATATCTAATACATGACTCAATAATTGAAAAATAAAAGTTTTTACAGTACTTCTACTAGTTATTAATGTCCCTCACAGCCCATCAATTGTTGAAATACGTTTTCTTTTTCTGATCTATGTAACGGGAAGTAACAACATCCATACTTATGTTTCTTGAAACTTCTGAATGAATATCACAATGTTAAATTTCTTACCTGGATTCCAATCCTCTGTCCTCTTCATCTTCACTTTTAATATCAATTTCACCATTACTTATAAAGTCCGATTGAATCAAATAGTCATCATTACATTTTTTCACATTGGATTCTCTATAAAATAAAAAATTTATTTTTGTATTATGTTAAGTTTACTAATGAGTTCCAGTAAAAATGTTAATAAAAGGATATAATTTCACTTCCGAGTAACAATATACATGTTAATGATATACTGCTAATCCACAGATATTTGTTTACAGTATCGTCACTGTTACTTTTATTTCAAGGAAGGCCCAATATATCACACTTAATTTTTATAACAACTAAAAAAAAAATAGGGACATACTCTAAATTTCAATTAATTTATATTGTAAACGATTTGTGACTTTGAGGGTAGTTTTCATTTGACCTTAATTATTGACGCAACCATAAAAATGATTAAAATTATAGTTACTTACAAATCCGGATCAGTTTTAACTTCTTTATTAATGATACCATGCTCGTCTGAACTATGGCCAGCTTCATCTGAAGATCCCCTACAAATATTACATGTCTATAAAATGCCTCAAATAGTTTATTATTTGCTGTAAATAACAATAAAACAAAATAATTGCTTTTTACCTGTGATCTAAATCCTCTATTACACTTTCACAAGTTGTGTTTTCATATTTGATAGAAGAATGTTTTTTCAATGACGAATTTACTTCTGTTGTGGATTCTCTACAAAATACTTTCCAATAAGTATTGATTTAACTTATAAATAAATATAATTTTTAATAATGCTCAAGACCTTTATGCTACAGTTTATAATAGTTGTGTTAATTTGAGTTACTTATTATGTTCTATCACATCTGAGCTGTTTAGTGTTCTGAGATCTTTCTAAAGAAATATTTTAAATTCTGTACTTCTACTTTCTGTAATCTGCCAAAATCAGATATTGAAACTTCAATTCATATTACACATATCTCTGATCACTATGGCCAAGTACTAAAATTGGGGACAAGTAGGAGTGAGGGTACAATATATATTAAAAAACGTTTTTTTACAGAACAAAATATAAACAGATTTATAGGCTACTTGCGGAGTGAGACTTGGAGTGATGTTGTGAGAGAGGTTGGCGCGAATGAGAAGTATGAATGCTTTTTTAACATACTTTTTTACCATTTCGACAGGGCCTTTCCATTAAACTCTTCTAGAAGTAGAAATTCATCTGATACTTGGGTTAACATTGAGATAAGAAATTATTCTAGTTACATAAAAGACCTGTATGTATGGAATAAACAAACAAAAAGTCCTGAAGTATACAACTTTTACAAATCTGAGAGAAAACTCTACAGAAAATTTTTATCTGATTATAAAAAGGGCATAAATGAAAATAGAATAATCAATTCAAAAAACAAAACCAAAACAATTTGGAGTATATTTAATTCAGCAACAAATAATTTTAAAACATGTAACCAGATAACAATAAGAAATAATGAAAACCTCATTATTGAGGATCCCTGTGAAATAGCAGAAATGTTCTCTAACAAATTCAATCTTGGTTCAAAAAATATTAATCATAACATAAAAGGTAAGATCACTTGCCATGAAACAATTTTCATGTCGCCCGTGTGTGAAAATGAAATATATAATATAATTCTTTCTCTTCCTAATAAATTCTCGGCAGGGCTGGATGAAATTCCAGTGTATGTTCTGAAACGCATTTCTCTATATGTAACAGGACCACTAACTCATATTATAAATGACTGTTTTGTTTCAGGCGTGTTTCCTGAACGATTGAAGTCAGCAAAAATTTTAGCAATTCATAAAAAAGGCAACCAACAAGACATTAACAACTATAGACCAGTTTCACTGTTGCCCTCGGTGTCAAAGGTCTTTGAGAGAGCAATGTATAATAGAATAATCAACTTCATAGAACAGCATAACATTCTTGTCGAACAACAATTTGGATTTAGGCCTGGCAGGTCTACTCAATCAGCTATTTATAAAACAATATCTTTTATAGCAGAAAAAGTCGACAACAATGAGAAAGTAGCTGGTTTATACTTTGACCTCTCGAAGGCTTTTGACACTATTGATTATGATATTCTAATTATGAGGTTGGAAGGTTACGGACTTAGGGGAATCTGCTTGTCTCTGATCAAATCTTATTTAACCAACAGGAGACAAACCGTTAGTGTGATAAGAAACGGGAAGCAATGCTTCTCAAATACAGTAATTTTGACACAGGGTGTTCCTCAGGGATCCATATTGGGTCCGTTACTCTTTCTTCTGTACGCGAATAGTCTCTGTGGGGCTCTTTCTTTGGGGCTTGTCTGTCAGTATGCTGACGATACGTCAGTCATATTGGCTAGTTCGTCTCTTGGGGGGCTCTCTGGGGACTGTGTGCGTACAGCAGAACAAATGCAAGATTGGTGTCAGGGAAATCTGTTGACCCTGAATGCAGGAAAAACTGGTCTAATGTCTTTTTCAAAAACAAAAAGTAGGAGTGAATCGTTGTATGTAAGACTGAACGGAAAATCAATCCCCATACTGGATAGTATGAAATTTCTTGGCGTGCATCTGGATTCCTCTTTAAATTGGGAGCAATATATCAGCGCCTTGTCAGCCAAGCTAAATAGTCTTTGTGCAGTAATTAGAAGGCTACGGAGGGTATTGAACACACACACTTTAAAACTGTTTTACTGCGCGAGTATCCAGTCAATCATTACTTATGGAATTTTATTTTGGGGCTCGTCTAGCCGAGCTATAAAAATTTTTAAAGCACAAAAACGGATAATACGTTGTATATATGGGCTATACCCTAGAACATCGTGTAAAGAATATTTTTCTGGATTTGGTGTCCTTACGGTACCTTCACTCTACTTCCTATCTTTGGTAACTCTAGTAAAAAAAGAGCCAAGCCTGTTTCCGGCAAATGTGGATCATTATGCCGAGGACATGGCAGTGGTTACCAGAGGCAGGATGGGCCTTAGCATCCCTGCGCACTCCTCTGCCTACTTTGAAAGAAGTGCTGGCTATAGGGCAGTAAAAGCATATAGAGCCTTACCAAATAACCTGCAACAGATTGCTTGCCCAAACAAATTTAAAAGGGAAGTTACCATCTTTTTACATAATGAGTGTATATATGATTTTAATTTAATTTAGTTTATTTTATCTTTTACACACATTACCTCAAAAACCAATTTTTAATATGTCTGTAATAGTCCATATGTTTTTAGCTTTAGGCTTTTAATTATTTTAAACCTAAAAAATTTTTAATAATTTTCAAGCTTGTTTTTACAAAGATGTATTTTGCTTGGGGCGTTCCTGCTATTGAACATCCATTATAATTTAGATTTAGATTAGTAAGCATTAGGCCGCATCTGTTTTCTTTTTGACGTTGCTGTGTCTTGTAAAAAAGATTTGGTTGGCAATAAAGGATTATTTATTTATTTATTTATTTACTGCAGAAAAGTTCACTCAAGAATCAGATGCAGAATTGGTGTAAGGCAATGCTGCAGGCCATTGTTTATGGACAATTCAAGATATTTTATCCACAATGCAAAACATTGTAATTGCTGATAGGAAATTAATTTAACAAAATATTAAATATATCCTATTATATACAAAAGGGAGAGTATAATAAAATGTATAATCATCGACCTGTGGCCTGCAGAGCTAAATTATTAAAGGACCATCAATATGAATTCTGCAAAATACCTACATGGACAAAACTGTTTTATTTCTAGAACGGCTCGACTTGCCAATCAATACTCAAATGTGCTTGATTGTTTCTCTGACTCAAAGGTCTTCAAGAGACAGCTCAAGAGTTGTTTGTCACTGATAGTTTTTGAATTATTATTATTTTTGTTTTGTGTGTAATGATAAAATTGTTCCTTATTAATTGAAGCTTAATTGTGAGTCTTAAACTCTATTTTATACTTCCAGAATATAATTTCTAATATATTATGTACACTATGCAGCCAATATTTTAATTAGTCTTCTAATTATAATCATAGTTTATAAGCTTGTTTATAAGTAAATTTAGTATATAATGTTGTTTATATTGAATTTATATTGGGCTTTAGCCCGTTGATAAATAAATAAATAAATACATTTCCTAGGATTTCCCATTGCAAAATATGCATTATTTGCTTACATTACATTACTTAAATGTCATAGTTTTTTTTTAGTTTTCAGGATAGTTAATACTATAAATAATTATGAGGAATGTTCTCTTGTCATTGATATTCAGTGGGTAATGATTTGTGGCACACCCTTTTGCATTTGAGAAGATTTGTATAACAATTCGTTACAACATTAAATGTTAGCTTTAACCCTATGAGGATGGCTTTGAAAAGTTTAGATGATGTACCTCTAACACTTAAACACAGAAACACTCTCATTGAACGTGAAACGGATCTTACTTGTGATCAACTGAAGCAACTGCGTATTATCAAAGAGGAGCCCATTCTTCGAAACAAACCGTTTCAACTATCTCTTTACTTTATCTTATTTAACTGAAACAAATAAATTTTGCATATAAAGCTGGGATACCCATATACTGGGCAAAAATTAAAATGCCAAAAAGAGAACTTTTTTTGCTAGGATATCTGGTCACCCTAAACTGCTCATAGTTGATTAAATAAATAATTAAATTTAAGGCAGTGATTGAGAGAAACCCATATGTAATTCAACTACGTACAAAGCATAAAATTACCAAATAACATAGCCTTTTTTGAACCAATTACTTACTCAATAAGGAACTTATGATTTTCTTCTTTAATCGAAACTGAATCGAGTTGATCAAACTGTGAATAATTTTCTTCTTTAACTATATTTGGCAACCTTTCAAGAGGAATTAACTCTGGAACCGGCTTACCCTTGTTATTTGCCAGATCGCTAGACATAAACATAATAAAACTGTTTGATGATGAGCTAGAGAAGATAATATCCAATTCTCGTTATTTGGTACTGGTCATTTTAAGTTAGTTTTACAGAAGCTTTATCAATCTCCTTATCCTGAAGGACACTAAACGTCCTTTCTATTTAATTTAACCCACAAAATTTTGTGATTTAACCGTTTTCAAAATAGGGGAACGAACTAGGAACCATCTAAACTGTAAATAATTTAATAAATACATAAACACAAAACACAAAAAAATATGGATTCCCATCAGTGTTGCCAAACTAGCACGTAGTAGTGATGGGAGTATTCGAATATAAGAATCGATTCTGCGCGGAATCGCAAGTTCTCGATTCTGACGAGTTCTCGCTTGGCTGTTCTCGAATGCCTCTCGGTGACGCGGCGTTAAATACTAAATACTGGTCGCCAATGGACGCGAATTAAAATACGCGAACTGAAGAATTGAATCATGTGAATGTCCGTGCGAATTCGCATCCGTTGTGACATCATTCCTGTGAGCGACAATCGGGTGTATTCCAATGGAGATCGGTGGTGTATTCTCTCTAGATGCTTCCTAGATTGGTTGTGTTGTGGTGGAACTGTAGAGTTTTGTTGCAAATCGAACAAGTGACCTGTTTTTCGCCCTTCTTGCAAAAGAAACACATCGGACTTCTTTGACCCCGGTTTCATGATTATTTATTATATAGGTATATATAACAATTAAGGAACGAACGAATGACGGAAAATCGGGCGGACGGGTTACTTTACAAATATACAAATTACAAATACTCGTACCTCGCGAGAACACGGCATAAACTAAAAACCATAGATAAAGATCATCAAACTAGGCACTATTAGCCAGGAAGAGACGACTTACGTCTAGGGACTATCCAATAACTCTCAGCGGCATGCCTAAATTCACTTTTCGCAGGAACTCCGCTCGCTACGGGGGCTCAGGAAAAGGAAACTAACCAGGTGCTAACCCAAAACATACTCAAAATCAAGAAAAAAACTATTTAGCAAATATAACCTTACAAAAATAAAAATAAACCGACGGGGTTTGAACTCGCGTTGCCGAAATGAAGACTAACCATGCAAACTTCTAGACCATCACAGGCATACAAACGATTTGTTACATCACGAAGTACATGAAAACAGTTGACTGCTGCGAGTTATGGGATAGTCGCTAGACATAAATGAAGAGACGCGCTCCGAGGAGTAGGTCGTACCCAATGTTGCCGATTGTCACATAATTATCAGATTTTCTCATAATTTTGCCAGCATTCTGATAATTCCCAATGGCGAAACAAAAGGGATATATTTTGCAGGTTTTAACATAATTCTCATCAAAATCTGATAATTTTGGCTTAGCCATCACATAATTTTATTTCATGCCATCAGCAACACTGGGCGTGCCGCAAATGCGACGGTCTGCGACTTTTCGTACAAGTTCTCCATTCTTGGTTTTCGCATAAGTTTTCGATTCTCATTAGTTCTCGAGAACCATGTTCTCGATTCTCTAAAACGTTCGATTCTCCCATCACTAGCACGAAAACGAACCCCAACCCCGCCCATCAATAGTTTGACGTTTAATGCGATATTGCCAAGATTTACGAGAGGCTAAATAACAAGTTGCGATTCGTCAGCCGGGGTATTATTATGGCTTTGCATGGCCCGCCGCTCGCTTCGGGGCTCAAAAAAAAAACTAACCAAGTGCTAACCCAAGCCATACCCAAGGCTAGCCAAAAAACTAACTAATCCAAAAATAATAAATAAAAAAAGTCTTGCATTAGGCTGGGATCGAACCAATAATCTTGGCATTCTAAGCGGGAGTCATACCGCCTGAGCCACGATATTACATTTCTAATTTGTTCAAAAAGTCTCATACCAAATCCAAAAATGTAAACAACATTGACACTATTGACGGGCGGGGTTGGGATTTACCTTAGATTAGGTAAGAGTAAGGATACCGCGCATGACATTAAGCCAATGTACTGAAATTGAAGCCTTTTCAGAGCGGCGGTCATTATTTATGTGGCAAACACATCTATTGTTGTGGCGGTGCTATTCTGCAGTTATTCTGTGAGTTTTTGAACAAAGAGAGATAAAAACTAAGATTCATAATGGCAAATTGTTCGGCATATGGTTGCAAGAGTCGAAGTGAGAAGAAGAGGATCCTGGAATTTCATTTCACAGGTAATTATTGTCTGCTGACCTTGTAGTTTATTTGCATATTTCTTGTTTTAATAATAACGCATAATGTACACATTGTGTTACCTCTAAGTATATCATGGTAGGGATGTTTATTTAATTATCGACAGTAATTTGATACCCGATTTTGGATATTTTCAGTCATCAAATAATCAGTAAAGCCATAAATCTTTGTGAATTTGTGCAGTGAATTAATCCACTCCGAAGCTGCCAGTAAGTATTATTGAATAATCCTAACTAATATTGTAAATGCGAATGTGTTTGTTTGTTTGTTTCTTACGCTTTCACGCATAAACTGTTCCGATCATCATGAAATTTTGTACAGATATATTTCGTTAGTGTAAAGCGTGTTCTTTCTAACGCCAGATTACCAATTCCAAATAAGTGGTTGCCTATATTCAGACGTCACGCGGCCTAAGGTGGCATTAGATTTTCATGTCGGTCGATGATGTTGATATAGGATATGTTTACACATCAGTGTCTCGAGTACTAGCAGACTCGCTAAATTTTTTAAATATACCACTCAATTATAAAAAAAAGGCCTAAATGAAAAATAAAATTCTTCATAAAAGTTTCGCTTATGTCTTGACAAGGTAATAGAGCAAATCCCATATTTTTGCTTGTAAACTAACAAAGATATCACAAAATCTATGAGATATTCTCATATTCTTCATTCCACCAGCTCGAGTGTAGCGGCCAGTTTTCATTCCGCTCTTGTCATGTGTCGCGACTTTTAAATTTTACTCCCGGCGCGCGTTAAGAAGTTTCACTTCAGAAATCCGCGTTTTTATTGCACGGCACCCAATAAAAGCCGTGTCCGTGGCCTAGTTTCAGAAATCCGCAATTTCCATGTCGTTGGCAACACTGATTCGAATCAATGAACCACAAAGACGGATGGAAGCGCCAGTGCGCACGTGTAAGGGCTCGAGGGTGAGATAGGCTAAAAGGATAGACTATTTTTTTAAGCTTTCTTTTCCTCAAATTTTGCCCCCGGTTTCGACATTTTCTTTTTATTTTTCATGCTTTTTTTGAACTTTTTTTAATAAAGCATTTTTTTCTTTCCATTTTTGCAATCCCCGACCTCGTAGCTCAATTCCTTCGCCTTTTTTTCGCAGAAAACCGCGTCTCTCTAACTTTATCGCCAGCCTCCACTGATGGCCCCGTGAAGCTTGACACTTTTTTTTCTTTTCTCCAGAAACGTACATAGATCATTGATATAAAGTGTAAATAGTATGGGTCCGATGACTGACCCCTGTGGGACTCCAAACTTTACAGGACAAGTGCTAGAAATGTCACCATAGTTGCCAGTGCATTGACGTCTGTTAGTAAGGTAAGATCTAAAGAAAGCCAGGGCAACTCCTCTAAAGCCATAAAATGCTTCCAACTTATTCAGCAAGATCTCTGGGTGGACACAGTCGAAGGCCTTGCTGAGGTCGCATAGAGTCAGACCAGTATGCTTGCCCCCTTCAAGGCCCACGACAATGCTATTAACCATGCTGAGAATTGCTTGGGTTGTTGATAGACCAGTTCTAAAACCAAACTGGCCAGGATGCAGGAGGTTATGGTGATCTAAGTAGTTAGTCAGTCTAGTCTTAATCAATTTCTCAAACACCTTTCCAAAAACGGGTATAATGGATATGGGTCGGTAGTTTGATGGGTCCTCCCTCTCGCCCTTTTTGAAGATCGGTATAACCCTGCTAACTTTGAAATTTTCTGGAAAAAGCCCTTGCTCAAAACATAGATTGAAAATTAAGGTCATTAGAATAACCAGAATGTCCTTGGTATGTTTTATAATAGCACTATTTAATTGGTAAACATCAACAGCCCTGGAATGTTTTAAACTATTTATTGCTTCGATGACCTCACTAGGAGTAACGGGGCTAAAAAAAAAAGAATTGGCACATGGGGGCATTGAAAGCATTGAAAGTGCAGTCAAATTGACACTGGAATCAGGAATCCTTTTAATGAGCTTTTCGGCAACAGTCACAAAATAGTCGTTAAAAGACTGAGGATCAATACAAGTTGAACCACCGCTGTTACAACCATTGTTAGACTCGTAGTTGATCAATTTCCAGCTATCTTTTACTTTGTTTGTCGAGTCAGAGATAAAACCCTGATAGGCAGTTCTTTTGGTTTCCTCAAGGCACTTTTTGTATAATTTTCTAAAGTGCCGATAGGCTCTCATGGACTCTTCATTACCAAAGAAGTCGGCTATTGATTTGAGAGCTTGTAGCTTATGTCTCATGTCATGCAGTTCCTGGTTAAACCAGTTGACAGGAGCAATTTGCTGGGAGTTGGGCACCCTTTTCAAGGGAGCGTGTTCACACACTAGGTTGCTGTAAGTATTGATCAGAAAATCAGACATTCTTGAGGCCGATTCTAACTCATAAAACTCAGACCAATCCAAACTCTCTAGAGCAGTACTCATTCTAAGCAAGCCTGCCTCAGAGATCGACCTTCTGTATGAATGCCCATGTCGATGGATTGATTGGGAAACCCTAAAATAAAATGTCAGCCCATAGTGATCTGACAGACACGGATCCAAGATTGATGCAAGAGACATATCACTCGACAAATTGGAAAAAAACATTATCAATGCATGATACAGCCCGACCAAAAACACGGGCTGGCATGCTAATTTTTATTTCAACATTGAAAGAGGTTAGTAAATAGGTAAGCTCCTGCACAGAGGGAGAGGTATCATGTAAGAAGTTGATGTTGAAATCACCGACCACAATAATATTTTCATATTTAGCTGTTAACTCAATAAGAAGGAATTCAAACAGCACAAGAAAATCATTCAAATCCCCATTACATGATCTGTAAACTGTGACAACAATAGTGTGTTTCATGATTTTAATGCCACAAAACTCAGCTGTAATCTCTTTGGAAAATTTGCCAAGATCTATGCAGATACAGAGATTCGAAATTTCAGCTTTAACCAGAGTGACCACGCCTCCATGTCTCTGCTCGGATCTACAAAAAGAGGTAATCATTAAATAATTCATTATTTTAACCTTTGCTAATTGTTCAAAAGTTAACCAATGCTCAGCCAAGCAAACAACATCAAAAGTACTTTTGTTTAAGAATAAATTTAGCTCATTCAATTTGTTAGATAGACATTGGATATTAACAAAGGAAATATTTACATCTAAAATCTTGACTGATAGATTGGGAACTAGTATGCTCCTCTGCTGCTTTGTGCCCTCCAAAAATTTCCTCCATTGGGTCGAGAGTTTCCAGGTCTGCGTCCTGTCCTGCTATTAAAATTCTGTCCTCTGCTCGGTGCATAGTGCCTCCAGACCTTAACATACACTCCTTTGGGCCAGAATTCTGCACTGAATATATGATCTAGGTGTTCCTGAGGAAATGTCAATTTGAAAGAGTGTGCGGTGTCACTTCCTCTTAGTTTTGTGACCGATACATGATCAATGTGTACCTGTGGGGCTAACTTTAGTATATGACCCCCTTACCATCTGCTCAGTCACAACAATGCTAACATTAGAAAAATGTAGGGAGGCTATAGGTGGAGCAGCAGAGAGATCCTTGGTGGGATTCAAAAAGCCATCTGAAGCTCCAACCAAAACCCTCGGTCCTTGTGGAGCAGCTTCCAAAGGCAAAAAAGCGCTCTCCGCGAGAGAGGCTCTTACAAAACAAGACACTCCAACTCTTTATGAATTTGGTGAGAAAGTTCTTTGACAAAACAGCACCGTCAGAAGACATGTTGACCACGTTATCGCACTTACAACTTTTAAAACCTATATGCACGAAAACTGTCTTTAGCGTCTAGGTACAGACCCCGACCGTTCAATTTACAGCTTCAAACCCTGTGATATGCAACCTTTTTGATTAAAGCTAGGCCCATGCTGCATATTAATTTCACTATCTTCTAGCAAAATTTCTACAACGCCTCGGTGGTGTAGTTGGCAGAGTGCTTGTCTGTCACCTGTTTGTTTATTGTTTTTAATTAATTCACCTTTTTTTCTTTATTTTGGGATAGTTCGGGTTAGTTTTGGTTAGCACTTGGTTAGTTCTTGTTGATTGAGCCCCTGTAGCGAGCGGAGGGCCATGCAAAGCCATAATAATACCCCGGGATAAAAATTGGTACAAATCTTGCCCCGGGATAGCCAGTTACCGGTAGCGGCTAGACGTTAGTGGACCTCACTCACTAGACGCTAATGCTTAGTCTAGTGTCTAGTTCTTCATACTTCCCCGCCTTTAATATTTATTATTTTCAGATTGTCTCTGTTTCAGTGTTGCCAATTAGCGTGTAATTACACGCTTTGTGTGCGTTTTGATCGCCTTGCGTGCATTTTTCGGACACTCTCAAAAAGCGTGTATTTTGTGTGTAATTTCACAAAAAGCGTATAATTTGCGTGTAATTTTGTAATTTGAAAAATCCTTTTGTTTTTTTACGGCTTTCCAAGCCAAAGCCACGGCCACTTCTTTACCGAAATACCATTGCCATCTATTGTAATAAAAATAAATAGGACTAGACGTGCTTTCCTGTTCTTAATTTACAAATTCAAAGACATCTGTCGGGCTATGACCTACTATACGGCACTTCAGTTGGCAGTTTTAGTTATCCATCAAGGCTTTGCATTTATCTATTTTCTATTAGGTAAGTGACGTGACTGTCGTGTTAGCACTGTCACTACCTAAACTTTATACTCGTGCCTACACACAGGAATATTATTTTGGCTCCCTGGCTTCCGCATGCGCAGAGTATGGGTGCATTCGTTTATAATTGTCTAGGACTTCACGCATAGCCCTCCGCTCGCGTCGCTCGCTCCGGGGCGCAACCAGACATAACTAACTGAAACTAACCTAAGCTAACCCAAATTTAAAAAAAGCGAATATAATCGTACTAACCCAACTAACTGAAACTAACCCAAGCTCAATCAAATTAAAAAAAAAGCAAACTTATTCTTAAAAAAAGGTAGAAAAAAAGCATTGCCACCGACGGGAATCGAACCCACGCCGCCCACATGACAAGCAAATGCTCTAACCACTACACCACTAGGCCGCTAGGAAAGAACGCGCTGCACCGTAAAGGCATTGGTATTTGAGGTATTTGTAGGGTAGGTGGCGCTGATTGATTCGTCACTCGTATTCTGCGCATGCGGAAGCCAGCGAGCCAAAGTAATATTCCTGTGTATAGACGCGAATAAACTTGATGGGCATGGGACTCCCCAATCCCCATGGAATTTTGGTACTTACTACTTTGTTCACTGTGTGCATAGTATTATTTGTTCGTTTTTGGTTTTACTTATTCCTTTCGTTGTGCTATGCATTGTGCGGCTTATATTAGTGTTATTTGTTATTTTATTTTTGTGTTTAATATTAAGAATTTGAGAACTAGATCCTTGTAACAATTTTTGGTAGCCTAAACATGAGATAACGAAAAAAGTAATAGATTCTTTTTCCTTTGGAAATAGCTTAATAGAAAGTACACGATTGTAATAGATCTATTACTATTATTGTAATAGGAGTGGCAACACTAGTCACCACGACAGTTACGTGCCAGTTGTGACAGCACAAAACTTCCCTTGCCAAAGCAAAATACAAACCCAAGTGTGACAGCTGATAGCGTGACATCACAAGTCATCCTCTCACCTCTGTAGTGTCTTGTGTCACATTTTTATTTTCTGGTTGAGCCGGGCGCAGATACTTTATTCTTAATCATCCACCCGCCTGACAAGCCCTGGACTTTCGCGCGCATCACAAACACATTTCTGGCAAACATATCTTTAGGGCCGAGAAAATTGCTGTCAGCGCGTCGCGTGGTTAGGTTCTGTGCTTGTGAAGGGATGGCCCGCGTTCGCCTTTTTTTAAATATTTTTGAAGGTTATGTTTGTTCCTTATTTTAAATTTGGGTTAGTTCTATTTGGTTGCGCCCCGGAGCGAGCGAGGCGAGATGAGGGCATTGCATGAAGTGAAAAAATTTCGCGTGCAAGCCCAGGTCTCGTCAGCCGGAAGGACTTTGTGTAGATGGTTAAGAGTAAAATGTGTGCGAATCGTGTCTGTTGGTTGATCAGCTCGTTCCGGGGGCGCAAGCAAACAAAACTAACCCAAACTAACCAAAGGCAATGCCCAAAATCAAGAAAAAACAACTTTGAAAAATATATGAATTAGCATGTACGCATGCGCGAAGGCTCAAAACTGCAGTCGGTAGACGGGAATGACTTAAATTAAATAGTGTGTATTTATGAAACTAAAAGCGTGTAAAATTATGCAATTTGAACAGACCATCATGTAATTTCACAAATTCAGATCGGCAACACTGCTCTGTTTACTTTACTCTGTTTTTTTTATCTATGATCTTTATAATGATCTTCATCCCTTAATATTTATCTATGATCTTCATCATCAACAAACAAACGGTTTTAATTTGATACCAAATAACCAAATACCAGAGACAACTCTGTTGATACTTTTAAATATTTTATTATGTTTATGTCTAGCGATCTTGTAAAAAACAAGGTGATTCCAGAGTTTATTTTTCTGGAAAGGTTGCCAAATATAGTCAAAGAAGAAAATTATTCTCAGTTTGATCAACTCGATTCAGTTTCGATTAAAGAAGAAAATGTTCAGTTTCTTATTGAGTAAGTACTTAATTGTTTCCAAAAAATGCTATGTTAGTTGGTAATTTTTGTATGTGGCTGTATTACTTACAGATTTCTCTCATTCACTGCCTTGAATTTATTTATTTATTTAATCATAATATTAGACTTAAATTGAAAATAATATAAATCCTTGATTTACACTCTCAGGTTTCGACAGTGATCATAAAACACAGAAAAAGAAAACACCCGTTTCAATGTTTTTAACACTAATATTCACAATCAAACATGTAACAACTAATTCGACAACGTAACGACTACCCTAATATTTAAGTAATTAATTTGTAATTAAAATATTAATTGTCCAGATTAATTCGTTCGGTACTGTACCGTTGCGCGTCACGTCGCTGCCTCGGCGGTCGAGTCTCTCGTACTCCCCATTCCCTCTCATTGCATCAGCTCTCCTCTTCCTTTTGTCGATTCATCATTTTTGGTACCATCAGTGGTGGGGCTTGCGGTTCCAGATTTTGATGAATCTAACAATAACTATCACATTGCATCTAACTAACTAATACCTCACCTCAATTTGCTGTAGTACTGTATTTTTTATTATGCCTTGCCCATGGTTTAAATTACACCTAGACATTTAAATGTCTGAATTTGCAATTTAGGTGACCAAGGCATTTTAATTTTTGCCATGTATAAGGGTATCATATACAAAATTTATTTATTTTTAGTTAAATAAGTTTAGCTAAATAAGATAGGTGGGAGACTTGGAAGTGTTTCGAAAAATGAGCTTCTCTTTGATAACACGGAGTTGCTCCAGTTGATCACGAGTGAGATCTGTTTCAAGGTCAATAAGGGTGTTTGTTTAAGTGTTAGAGGTAAATCATCTAAACTTTTCACCCTCATAGACTTAAAGCTAACATTTAATAGTTGTAACGAATTGTTATACAGATCTTCCCAAATGCAAAAGAGTGTGCCACAAATGACTGAATGCCAATAGCCACATTTACACGGGACGTACCAAATATTTGGTCCACGGACCAAATGACGTCACACATACTTTTCCATCCGTGTAAACATCAAAGTTTGATCCTGGTGTTTGATCCACATCAAGTAGGGTATACCAAAACTCAGTTTTACTGGTGTAAACAGGTCGGACATTTTTGAGGACCAAATTTTAAAATTAGTGCGATTTTTCGATAAGATGTGAACTGTCAACATACCTTTTTTCTTTTTTGATTTTTTGAAAGATTGCATTATAATTGAAACTCAAATTCAAATTTATTAGCATACAATACATCTTGTTTACAATTGAAATTTAAATCATCACCTAAAACTCATTACAGTATACTAATAATATTTACCAACACAATGGATTTTAAAAAATCTGTGTGTGTTGGTTATCTACCTATTCTAGTTAATTTCTTCTTATATTTAAAGTTACATCTTATCTTATAAATAACATTTTTGTACTTTTTTGTATTTAATATGTAAATATTATAACATATCAATCCAAACCTTGATCCAAACATACCTACAAGAAAACAAACAGTCTAAAAACTTAAGCAAAAGTTACTTTCCAATATCCACTGACCTATTTTGTGTTTGACAACTTTAAATGGTTTTTTCCTAATGGAGTCAGGCAACACATTGTAAACTGTAGGACCAGTATAACTAATATGCTAATATGCCTCTGAGTTGCAGAATTTCTGGAGAATGTCAATGTGAGATTTTGGTTATTAACATTACGAGTATTTTGATTATGCGTTATTTTTTGTCTGTAATACTGAGTATTAAGCATAAAGCGTATTACAGCCTTTATGTATAACTGTTCCAATGTCAACAGTTTACTTTCCTGAAAGAGTAGATTCGTGGAAAATCTTTTATGCTTAAACATCATGATCTTTGTAATGTATTTTTGAGCTATAAAGAGGTTAGAATTTGTTATTTTGCTTGCACTGCCCCATATTATTATTCCGTAATTTATAATTGAATCAACCAATGAATAATAAACTATTCTCAACATTTTAAGGGTCAAAATATTTCTAAGCTCATAAAATTTATAAATGAGTTTTCTAATTTTTTTTGTGACATAGTCGACATGTGTCTTCCAGTTAAAATTTTCATCTAGAAACATACCTAAGTATTTTATAGATATTACCCTCTCAATTTTGTCAGTACAGGCACACTGCATTACATCCGAACAGCTAGGGCTGTGAATCCTAAGAGTCTGCACACTAGGTAGAGTTCTCGCAGTTAACCCAAATGTGATGAACTTTGTCTTTTCAATGTTAAGTGGCAATAGGCTGTGATCTAACCAACATTTGATTTTTGCAATAGCAGCTTCTGCATTCCTCACCACAACTGAAGTTTATGGTTTCAGGGGCGTTGCCTTGGACTGGTTCAGGTCCTACTTGTCGGATCGCTCTCAGACAGTGGTGTTGAGGGATCGGGTGTCGGCGCCTATGGTGACGACGGCCGGTGTCCCTCAGGGATCGGTTTTGGGGCCGCTGTTGTTCCTGATATATATCAACGATCTCCCCTCTATTGACATTGATGGCTTTTTTACGATTTTCGCGGATGACACGACTATCCTCTGGCACCACCGGGATGTCGAGTTACTGGGGGAAGTTATTAATAGTGATCTGGCAAGGATTGGAAGGTGGTGTGATTCCAACCTTCTGGTTTTTAATGCTTCAAAAACCAACGTTGTCAGCTTTAAGTGTGATGATGTTGATGTTTCAATTGATAACATGAGTGTAGGTTGTGCGGATGTTGTGAGTTTTCTGGGGATATATATAGATGGAGCCCTGAAGTTTGCTACGCATGTTTCCAACATTTCTGCGACACTTGCGTCTGGGTGTTATGCAATAAGAATAATATCTAGCGAATTGAATACAGAGGTAGCTAGAAATGCTTATTTCGCGCTTATTGAAAGTCATCTTCGATACGGGATATGCTTTTGGGGATCTTGTTCTCAATATCTTTTTAACTCGCTGTTTATTTTGCAAAAGAGAGCCCTAAGATATCTTTGTTGGGCTGCACCCAGAGATTCCTGTAGGCCTCTGTTTCTTGCCCAGGGAATTCTCACCCTACCCAGTATTTTTATATTGGAGACTGTGTGTCTGATGTATAAGAAACATGCAGCGGATATTGACAGGTCTTCTTGCCACAATACAAGAAGCGCGCGCACTATTGGCTTGCCCATTCCTTCTTCTGGTCTTATCCAGAATTCGCTGTTTTATAAGAGCAAAAAAATATTCAATAAACTTCCACAGAGACTTCGGAATGTCTCAAACTTAATGAAATTTCGAAGAGATGTTAAAAGACTTTTGGTCGAGAAGGCCTATTATTCAGTCGACGAGTTTATGAGGGGTAATTTGAAGTAGTCCATGCATGGATGTTTTATTTTATAAGTGTAGGTTTATTATTTACCACTAATTTTGTTTTTTATGTGATTTAGATTAATGGATTTTAACTGTTGACATATTGTGAATTGATTGTAATTGTATTTTGTTATATTTAAATGTATTCATGTCATGTACTGCTTTGTCAATGAGAAATGATTTCTTCTGATAATAAAGCTCTATTGCTCTATATCAATGACCACTTGAATATCATATTCTTGCATTATAAGCTCTTCATAGGATGTTATGCTATAAGGGTTGTTAGTTTGAATTACCTGTAATGCTTTGACTTCTAATTGTATTTTGTTATATTTATTTTATATATTAATTTTTACCATTTTAATCTTTTTTTGTATATCAGAATTTAAAAATTACAGTTACGTGCTACATACACTGTGGGCAAAATTAAATTGGAACCCTCTTTAATGCTTAATAACTTTTTTATTTTCAAAGGAATTTTTATCATTTTTGGATATGTTATGGCATAAGGTATTGGGATTAAAAAGAATTTTGCAAAGACGATCTACTTCAGTGGCGTACAGAAAATGGAGTATTTTTTACAATCAATGTATTTGAGGTCATTGCAAAAATCGGCCAAATGAAATAAAGGTGTAAAAATGGGCAAAAAAGATTTGAAAGGGTTCGGAATAGTGACCATCAAAAAACCAGGTCAACACAAACAAAATCAAAATTGATACTTTAGTTTTAATAAAACCATGTCTTATGAGCCAAGTTAAATTGGATCCTTTTTTAATGCTTAGTGACCTTTTATTTTCCAAAGATTTTTTATCATTTTTTGATATTTATGGCCTAAGGTATTGGGATTAAAAAGAACTTTGCAAAGAGGCTCTACTTCAGTGGCGTGCAGAAAAGGGGGTATTTTTCCAAACCAATGTATTTCAGGACGTTGCAAAAATCGGCCAAATGAAATAAAAATTGAAAATGGGCAAAAAAGATTTGAAACGGTTCGGAATATTCACTATTAAAAAACGAAATTAAAATGTATTCTTTAATTTTGGTAAAGCCATGTCTCGTGGGCCAAATTAAATTGGATCTTTTTTTAATGCTTAGTGACTTTTTATTTGTAAAGGATTTTTTTTTATCATTTCTGGATATGTTATGGCCTAGGGTATTGGGATTAAAAAGACCTTTGCAAAGACGATCTACTTCAGTGGCGTTCAGAAAAGGGAGTATATTCTGAACCGTTTCAAGTCTTTTTTGCCCATTTTTACATCATTATTTCATTTGGCCGATTTTTGCAACTTCCTGAAATACATTGGTTTGGAATATTACCCCCTTTTCTGTACGCCACTGAAGTAGAGCCTGTTTACAAAGTTCTTTTTAATGCCAATAATTTAAATGATAAAAAATCCCTCTGAATTGAATCCGTCGCTTAGCGAATTTTTATTTGCAAAGGATTTTTTATCATTTTTGGATATGTTATGGCCAAGGACATTAGAATCAAAGAAAACTTTGCAAAGCGAGTCTACTTCAGTGGCGTACAGAAACTTTGAATCTACTTAAAATGTTTAAAATTAAAAAAATAATAATTTTAAATTTTAATCTACGCCACTGAAGTAAACCCGCTTTACAAATTTATTTTTGAATCTAATTGAAATAAAGGGTCATTAAGCATTAAAAAAGATCCAATTTAACTTGGTCCACAAGACATGGTTTTTCCAAAATTAAAGTATCAATTTTTATTTTCGTTTGTATTTATCTAGTTTTTCAATGGTCAATATTCCGAATCCTTTCAAATCTTTTTTGCCTATTTCTACATCTTCATTTTATTTGGCCGATTTTTGCAACGACCTGAAATACATTGATTTTGAAAAATACTCCCTTTTCTGTGCGCCACTGAAGTAGACCGTCTTTGCAAAGCTCTTTTTACTTTCAATACTTTAGGCCATAACATATCCAAAAATGATAAAAAATCCTTTGAAAATAAAAGGTCACTAAGCATTAAAAAAGGATCCAATTTAACTTGTCCAACAAGACATGGTTTTATCAAAATTAAAGTATCAATTTTAATTTTGTTTCTATCGACCTGGTTTTTTAATGGTCACTATTCCGAACCCTTTCAAATCTTTTTTGCCCATTTTTACATCTTTATTTCATTAGGCCGATTTTTGCAACGACCTAAAATACATTGGTTTTAAAAAATACTCACTTTTCTGTACGCCACTGAAGTAGATCGTCTTTGCAAAGTTCTTTTTAATCCCAATACCTTAGACCAAAACATATCCAAAAATGATAAAAAATCCTTTAAAAATAAAAAAGTTATTAAGCATTAAAGAGGGTTCCAATTTAATTTTGCCTACAGTGTATATGAATTAGTGCTAAGTTTTCTTTTTAAACAGCTTTGTCAATGAGAGAAAATCTTCTGACAATAAAGCATATATGATTTGATTTGATTTGATTTGACTTCCCAGGATTCACCCTGCACTATTATTGCAGTATAGGAATCTCATCTTGCCCTACAGAATTTTTATTTTTTAAGTTATATATAATTGAAATTATTTCATTGGGTGAGGTTGCATATAAAAATTAATTTTTTGAGGTGGTTTTTACATGTTTTGGAGCAATATCATAGTTTATTTGATAGTTAGGACATGCTGTTAATAAATAATCATTTATATTATTCAAAATCTCTAAATTACTCTTGTTATTCCACTGCTTTACATTTTTAATAACTGTTTGTTTTTTGTAAAATGCCCTGTACATTGCTTTACAACATTCTACACAGCTTTAGATGAATTTTTTGAGTGGGCTATGTAATCCTTTAAGTAATTTCTTTTTGCCTGTGGAAGAACTTTTTTATAGATAGAAACATATTTTTTATACTTCAGTAGATCAGATCTAGAGTTGTTTCTTTTTTTATGTAAATATTTTTTTGTCTTTGAAGAAGCTTTTATACTACTTGTGATCCAAGATCAATGAAATGAAAAGTTTGCAGCAAACTGTTATGCTATCAGAATAATTTCAAATAACTTGGATATCGCAACTACACGAGACGCCTATTTATTTATTTCCAAATATTCCAATCGACAATTTTTAACAATTGTATATAAGAATAGTTAATACAGAAATAATTTTAAAAATTAAACTAAACTAAAAACTTACAACTAAAAGTAACTTTAAGAATCTATAAATTAATGAACTTCCCTATAGAATAAATTGTCTTTGACACTAGAAAAGACTTTAATTTTTCCTTAAATATAGTGACACTAGAAGATTCTTTTATGTCGAGTGGCAAGGTGTTATACATTTTAAGACCAATAACATTTGGAGATTTAAATTTAATTTGTGTTCTATATGGAGGTATATAATAATTATTTGCATTTCTGGTGCTGAGACAATGCTTTTGTCCATAAGTTGGATAAAGATCTCTATGTTGATATATGTTTAAACACGTTTCTAAAATGTATATGTGAAAATGTTAAATTTTTTAAAAAGAGGTCTACATGAAGCCCTGCAATCAACACCAGCAATACATCTTAAAATGCGTTTTTGTTTTATAAAAACATCTACTGCCTTTGTAGAGATTCCCCAGAATGAGATTCCATATCTTAATACTGAGTCAACTTGTGCATAGTACAACATAAACAATTGCCGTAAATTAAACAACATATAATAAGCACTATTAAGTCTACCAATAACATGCTCACAATGGGATTTCCAGTCAAGAGATGAATCCATATATAACCCTAAAACTTAACATTATTGACATTTTTTATGTTTGTGTCATCTGTCTGAAGCTCTAAGTTGTTACACCCATTTTGTCTTGCATGGAACCTCACACATTGTGTTTTACTTATATTAAAATAAAGACTGTTTTTGGTAAACCATTCATGTAATTTTTTAATTGCTGTATTTGCTTTAACTTGTAATTCAATATCTGAGGCACTGGAAATTAGTAGAGAAGTGTCATCCGCATAAGACGTAATTGAAACATCGGGGAGTATTTTTTGCAGCTCATTTGTATATAAAAGATAAAGAACAGGGCCCAAAATTGAGCCCTGGGGCACACCCATGATACATGTTTCACACCCAGAATTTGTCATAGTACTACAGCCAGATTTTGCATGGGGAATAGTACATATTGGTATCTATTTTTTTAAAAAGATTTAACCCAGCTTAGGCTGTTGCCTTTAATACCATAATGCTGTAATTTCTCCAAAAGGATGCTATGATCCACACAGTCAAAAGCCCTGCTGAGATCACAGAAGATTCTAGCAGGGCTCTCAGCTGCATCAATGAATTCCACAAGATCCCCATAAAGAGCATGTATGGCAGAATGAGTGGACTTACTTCTTTGAAAACCATGTTGGTGCGCGCCAATTATTTCATTCTCCATTAAATACATGGACAATCTATCAAGAAAGCAATACTCGAAAATTTTTGAAAAAGAGGAACATAAGGTTATAGGTCTATAATTTTCCATTAAGTGTGTACTATCTTTTTTATGAAGAGGTACAATTTTTCCTGTTTTAAAATCGAGGGAAACTTTCCATTACAAAAGGATAAATTTACTAAATAGGTCAATGGACGAGTAATTTCAAATAGCACTTGATGAAGAATGGTACTAGGCACTTCATCAGGCCCACATGATTTCTTATTCTTCAGCTTATTTTTTATCATATGAAAGAGTTCATATTCCAAAAAAGGAACCAGTAAATGTTTACTCAATTGACATTCTTCATCAAGCCAAGTTTGTTCTCTATTGTGTGAAAAATTTCCCATTTTACTTGTTAAGTCAAGAGCTGCATTTCTAAAAATAAATTAAATGAATTTGCCACACTTGTTGGCTCATTGTTATAGTTACCAATTGATGTTTATGGCAGTGGCACACACACTAAAGGAAGACCGTATGGCGCTCGACGAGCGGTGTGTGTGCGAAGATGTTGATTGACACGGCTCTTGAATATTTGTAAGTTGTAATTAGTGGGAAACAGATGTTCTGGGAGTGAGTTCCACAGTGATGCAGTGCGCCAGACAAAGGAGTTCTTGTAAAGCGATGTTCTAGGAGTTTCTAGTTGTACGACGAACTGGTGCGCTCTTGCCGTCTGTCGTGACTGTCTGACAGGAGCTGCCAGGGGCGGGATGAGGCGGGCTGTGGTGTTCCAGACTATCTAGATTCCGGGTCAACTCCGGGTCGCCGACGAGACGCACTGCTCTCTTCTGTATGGAATCCAGCAGCTTTAGGGTGTGCTTTGGTGCGGCACCCCAGATATGTGAGCAATATTCTAAGCACGGTCTTATTTGCGCTTTGTAGAGCAAGAGCAACTGCTGCGGTGTATAGAGTTTTTTGTTGCGAAATAGCGCACCAAGCTTCTGGGAGACTGATTTTGCGATGTTAGCAACGTGGTCATGCCAGGACATATTGCTGTTGACCGAGATACCCAGCAGTCCGATTGACGAGGATGAAGGAATGGTCGACCCTGCCATAATGATGTCAGGGCCCGCTGTATTGGCCCTCTTGGTAAACGTGGCTGCTTGGGTCTTTGCTGCATTGAACTGGACCAAATTTCGGTCGCCCCAAGTTTGAACTTTCTCCAGGTCTTGATTAATTGCTGTAATCTGCTCCTGTCTGCGGTGATGAGTCTCAGTCGCTGGTAAGGGTTTTTCTGATCTAAAGTGGGAGACAAGGGTACTGTCATCTGCAAAACTGTAAACAGGATTATTTGTTTCGGTCAGCAGGTCATTAATATAGATGAGGAACAGAGTTGGTGAAAGTATTGCGCCCTGAGGCACGCCCGCGTTGATGGTGAATGTGTCCGAGATGTGTCCATCGACTGCAACGTGCAGAGATCGGCTCTTAAGGAAACTGGCAAGCCAGCTGCAGAGAGAGGCTGGCAGTCCGAATGACGGTAGTTTGCTGAGCAGTCCGTCATGCCAAACTCTGTCGAATGCCTTTGAAATATCCAACGCAATCGCTCGAGCCTCTCCGTAGTTCTCAATTGCCCTACTCCATATATGAGTGACATAGGCCAATATATCTCCTGTCGATCTCTCTTTGCGAAAGCCGTATTGATTATCGCTGATTATTTTGTTGTTCTCGAGGTACTTGAGCAGTTGCTGATTGACTACACGTTCCATGACTTTGGAGATTATTGGAAGCAAGGCAATTGGACGATAGTTTAAGGGCGTGGTTTTCTTGCCCTTTTTTGGAACAGGTTGCACTCGAGCGACTTTCCAAGAAGATGGGTAAATCCCTTTTCCGTAAGACAGAGAAAGAAGCCTGGAAAAAACGGGTATTAGTTCGTTGGCGTAGTTCTTTAACACGATGGCAGGTATTCCATCCGGTCCTGATGCCTTTTGCGTATCTAGATTTTTAAGGATTTTACGAATATCACGGTGATGAAATTTGACTTCTGCCATGGTAGTGTTGATGTTCGATAAGGTGGGGAGAGTTTTGCCTTGGGGGACGTCTAACGTAGAGTGCGAAGAAAACATTTTGGCGAGCATGTTTGCTTTTTCCCTGGCTGTAGTCGCCGTGATGCCACGTTCGTCCGTCAAAGGTGGGAGAGACGTTTTTGTAAAGTTGTTACTTACTGCCTTTGCTACCGACCAGAAATTCCTGGAGCCACTGGGGCATTGTAAAAGTTTATTCCTGATCCTTTGATTGTGTTTGTTCTTAGTTTCGTCGATAACACGCTTGCATTCGTTTCTCGCTTCGACAAAATAATTGCGATTTTCAGCGGTCTGATTTTGCTGCCAGTACTTGTAGGCTTGCTGTTTCCTACCCACAGCTCTTTCGCATCTTTTGTCGAACCAGGGCTTTCCTTTTGATGGTAACTTGATGGAATTTGGGATGTATGCTTCCATTCCTGAGGAGATTACTTGCGTGATCTTTTCGCAGCAGACTGACGGGTCGTCAGCGCCAAAGCAGACGTCGAGCCAAGGAAAATCTAGATAGAACTCCCTCAGATCGTCCCAGTTTGCAGAATTGTAATGCCAGATTTTGCGAGGCAATGGTGGATCCTTCTGTATGAGTGGCAATTCACAAACCGTTGTAATAAGTTTGTGGTCGGAAGTACCTAATGGCGGACCAACTGTAACTGTGTACTGGTCAGGATTGGTGGTTAGAAAAAGATCCAGGAGGGCGGCGAATTTGAGTAAGCCCGCAGCTGATGGCGAATGCTTCAGCCTCTCTACCTTCGTTGTCGGTCTTGTTGTGATGTTTGAGCCAGTTGGTGTTGTGGGCATTGAAGTCTCCCAGAACGATTATTTCTGAACTGGGGTGATCAACCTGTATTGAGTCAAAAGTGGTAGCTAGTGTTGAAAAAAAGCTTTGGTAGGCTCTATCGCTCGGAGGGCGATAGAGACAACATATAAACTTGGTTAATCCCTTGTCGGTGAACGTGAGCCACATGACGTCAAGGTTGTTCGGTTCGAGTGTTTCCTCTCGGTGGCATGAAAGGTCGCTTCGGACGAAAAGGCATATTCCGAACTTATGTCTAAATCGGGTATGTAAGTCGTAACCAGGATAAGGGTAGTTCACTGTTGTTGTTGTAGAACATACTTGTGTTTCTGTAAGGGCTAGTATGTGTGGTCTATTTGCCTGTAGATGTTGGTGTACCGAATTTATGTTTGTATTTAGGCCTCTTATGTTGCAGAAATCAATTCTAAATTGGTTCGATATCTTTGCTGTCTGTGAAATGCGGAATGAAGGGCTCCCAGGGCCACCCAGCGCCCGGAGATCCGAATGGCCGGGGAGTTTACCTCCGGAATATTTTGATCCTGGAAGCACCATCATGTCCATATCCATATTTATATTCCTACTATGGAACCCGGAACCACCAGCGCGGAAACGGAACGTGATTCGGGAAAACCACTTAGCGCCTCCCAGTTCTGGTGGGGTGGTCTTTCACCGGACGATGCGAGTAGGCGTATGCATCTACCACCTAGGGCCGCTTCCACTGGATGCATCGGCCTCAGACTATTTCCTTTGGTGGTCCCTAGTCTGACAGGGGGATTGTGATTGAACTCTGTTTTTTCTTTGTTTTACTAGATAAAATATTTATTATGTTCCAAGCACACGAAATAGGATTACTAGCATTTATAATCCTATTTTGGTAATGTTGTTTTTTAGTATGATTTATTAATTCCTTATGTTCTTTTTTTGCTGCTGTATAATGTTCTTTTAGAATGTTATTATATTTTGATAAATGGAATACATTTCTTAAATTTGTACTTGATTCTTTAATTTGAGCTGTGACCCATGATTTATCATTCCTCTTATAACACTGTTTTAATGGAAAGTAAAGTTCAAAGAAATGCTTGAAAATGGTGAAGAAATAAGAGAATGCACCATCAATATCCCCAATAAGATATAAGGGAGACCAATTTTCCCTGCTTAATGCGATCTTAAATTCACTTATTGACTCGGTATCAAATATTCTACAATGATATGAACTACATTCTTCCATTACCCCAATACCCAAATCAACATAAATTGATTTATGGTCACTTACTATATTATCTACTATGTTTATACTTCCATGGATAAAATGTAAGTAAATATGATCAATAATTGATGATGTACAGGGTGTCCCAAATTCGAGCCTCATCATTGGTATCTCGGAAACTAGAAGAGATACGAGGTCGGTTAAATTGAAGCAAAGTTGCGCAATTTGATGCTGATTAAAATGCCACCTTAAAAGTTAAAAAAATCCGAATACTTCCGAAGATATTTAGAAAAAACCGAATATTCGCGATTTAATTTTTATTTTTTTATGGCTCTATTTGGATAGATATTACAAAATAAATTTCATATTCTCATTGCTACTTTTTCTGTTCTACAAGATGGTGTTATCAGATTTTCAAACCGACGTTTCGTCTTTGAGCTGCCATCATCAACTTTGTTTTTTTAAATACGGCCCTGGATTTTTTATTACGGACTTTAAGAGCTTCTAATGTCCCAAAACCAATGATGTATCGCACTTATTCGAAAAAATCATTTTAATGATTTCTTGCTAATATCTTACCAAAAAATATGTTTTCTGTCTCTCTCTAACACATGAGGTCTTATGGAAAATGCCATTAATATGATTTTTTCGAATAAGTGCGATACATCATTGGCTTTGGGACTTTAGATGCTCTTAAAATCCGTAATAAAAAATCCAGGGCCGTATTTAAGAAACCAAAGTTGATGATGGCAGCTCAAAGACGAAACGTCGGTTTGAAAATCTGATAACACCATCTTGTAGA
>JAEQML010060332.1:0-27313 GCA_016904865.1 Pissodes strobi | reverse complement strand
TTTTTTTTTTGTTATTGTTGAAGAATATCCAATATTTTGTTGTTTTATTTGTATCATATTAAATTAGAAAAAAAATTGTTTTTAGTCGTTTTGTTACTTGTACGTATATAAATTATTATTCTTATCACAAATTGTTTTTGATTTGTACTTCCAGATTTTTCTATGTTCAGAAAATTAAATACTTATCAGTATAATATTTGCTTTTTTATGTACCCAAAATTCATATATTAATATGGTTGTCAATACTCCGTATCATAATAGGGGCCCGGCAAAATATCCGCACACAGGCCCGTGGTTACGTTGTTCCGCCACTGTATTTGACGACTAAGTTGTGCATATCGCTGACGTTCTTCTGTTGAGTTTAAGCCACTTATTTTAAGTTGTCGCCTGTTTTCCACAGTTGTTAGTGTATCGGTCGTCATCCAGTGTTGTTTTTTCGGGGATTGATTTACGGGTTGTTCATCGATTATTGTTTGGACTATCTTCTTGGTGGTTTCCCATTTCTCGCTGGTTTTTATTTTAAATATTTCCTCAAATAATTGTCTATCAGTGATTTGCAGTTTTCTTGACGTCTTTTGAATTTGCGGCTTCCCTGTAGTTGTGATCACTCCCGCAATCCGCACCTGGCAATGTCTTTGTCTGAGATGAATAGTTTAAACGATATGAAGGAATGTTTGATGAAAAATGTGAGGTATTTTCTTTTTAATTTTCACTTTTCCCGAGCGTGTAGGTCGCAAACGGTTGCGAATTCGAAAAAGATATATGGAATGAGAGTTGTAGGGAATTTCATACGCTTTCATGTCATATGTCATGGTTTTTGAGATATAAGCGAAAAACCCGGAACAAGTTTCTGAAGAAATCGCTTAGGTCCCTGCTCACGCACTCTACACACCCTTTATTGACTGAACTATATATCATACATCAAAAACCCGTCAACATTACTTTCAGCTAATTCCGCTAAATTAAGTTGATATTTCAATTTATAATTTAAGATTTTATTCCATTTAAACTATATAACATACTTATTAAAATTGTTTGTTACTATATATAGGCCTTTTGTTACACCTAGTTGTATTTAAATTATTATAGGTATGACATATGGAAAATTTATTAGATATGTAATAATTGTACTTCACCTTCTTTGTAAATAAATATTTATTTATATCATACATGCATAGTATTTTATTTTTAAGCCTTGAGTTTAATGCTCTTCGACACTGAAGCTTTGATACCAAATATTTCTCCGCTATATCTGCTAAGTTCCGTTCTTGGCGCTCGCACCTAAAACAGAGCAAATGTAGTTAAAAGTTTATAATAAGGACACTGGCAGAAAATTTAAATAAAAATGTTAAGCTATTTTCAAGCCTAATTTTTCAATACTTACCGCGCCTTTACGACGAATAAGAGCTTTTCTGTACTTGAGCTTATGCTTAACTCTTGGATTTCTGAGTTCCTTCTTCCTGCGTGGCGTGAGGCCTTTGTTTTTAGCCATTTTATATGTAATAGCCCGTTTGCTTGATTCTAAAAAAAAAATAAGACAATCAGTATTATAACAAAAAAAATCCAAAGAATATGCACCTGTCTTTGAGTAATTTATTTTCAAACAATTCCCAGGCAAATCCAAATAATTCTCATTATTCCCAGTAGTTATACTCTATAACCCCCACTCTAAACAACTTGATAGACATACCTTCAGGTTCATCAGTTTTTTCGTCAAGTTGATTATCGCCTTCTTCAACTTGCTTGCCTTCAGCAACTTCCATATCTGACTCTTCCTCTGAACTTTCTGATTTAAATCTAACTTGTTTGGACTGCTTGTCAAGGCCCTTCTCTGTGTCTAATCTGAGTTTCTTACTTGGTCGATCATCACCAGATTTTGCTTTCGACTTCCGAGATGTCTGCGCGTTCTGTAATTGAACCAAAAGTTTGAGAGTCTTCTTTTTCTTGGAACTGAACACTTTTTTGGAATTTTCTGTGACCTAAAAACAATAAAAATGCATATAAACAATGAGGAGCTAACATAAGCTGGCTAAAGCAAGTTAAATATCTAAGCTTGATACTAGATAATCAATCAATCAATCAATCAATCAATCAATATATGCTTTTAATAGGCTTGAATTCCAGCAGTGGATAATGTGTTGACATAACTTGGAATGTTAAAATCGCCCAAAATTATACACATCATTATTACCATTACACATGGCCGATTTTATTAAAGTGCCTAAAAGCTTATCTTAAAGTGCCAAAAACTTTTTAAACTCAGCAATATGTCCCAACTTGACCCGCTCACATGCTATATTTGCTCAACAACCTGTTTTGCTAAGGATGAGAAGGGTGTTACCTTTGGATGTATGTACCTGTGACTTATGTGGCTGCGAAGTCTGCAAGGGATGCAGTGGTATTAACGAGATCAGAGCTCTACTTCTATTGAACAGAGCTTTGATTTTTTGGTGTCCGTCATGCAAGGACAAAAACGCAACCATTGTTCAGAAAGTTACCAGTGCAGCAAATACTGAACAAACTCCCGCCAACTCTGACCTTCTCATTAAAGCCAAAGCCAATGAAGTTGAAATTTCATACTTGAAACTTCTAAATAAAGAAATTCAAGATAAGAATGAAATTTTTACGTCGAATAATAGTCTACTCTTCCAAAGAATAGAGAAGCTTCAGGACCAGTTAAAGGGATTCCGCGATTATCCAGTGCACAACACAACCCATCCTCCCCAGGATCAGCTTTTTGTGAACCTTCTTAATGGGTACCAAAAAAGAGAAACCCGCAAAAACAATTTTATGGTGTTCAACTGCCCTGAGGACGTAGTAAACACAAAGGATACGGCCACGCACGTTTTAGAAAAATGCTCTCAAATCCAACCCACCCAAATTGATCGTGATGATATAAAAACTTTCCGCCTGGGGAAAATAACTGCCAACAAAATTAGGCCAATAAAGGTGGTATGCAAGTCCAGTGATCTTGCTTACAGTGTAATACAGAACTCCAAAAAATTCAAATCTATTGCTAATCTGAAACACTTGTCAATTGGTGACGATATGACACCTAAACAACTACAGAAATACAGAGTGTTACGTCAAGAGGTAGATGCTCGGACCCAAGCTGGGGAGACTGACTTAAGGATTATCTGTAGAAATAATATACCAAGAATAATTACCGATAAACAAAAAAAAAATTAAACTAGTAAGTTTGTCTAACAGGAAAGATACATGTATTGCATACCTAAATGTGCGGGCCTTGAACACCAAAACCCATGAAATCTTTAAATCTGTATCTTCCTGTGACAATTACTTAATTGCTATAACAGAAACTTGGATCCAGGATGGCGTTGCAAGCAATGAGCTTTTTGATGAGAACTACACAGTGTTCAGAAAGGATTGTGATCTCGACCTGATGAATGTGACAAAGGGCGGTGGTGTTCTTCTGGGTGTTAAGTATGATTTATCAGCTACAAAACTTGACCTACAGTGTCTCCATGATTTAATACAAAGTGTAAATATTTTGGGTAGTAGACTTAGTGTTTTTGGAAAAATTATTTTTATTTTTGTTATCTATGTCCAATGCAATTCACCTTTAAACCATTACCAGAGTCTCTTAAATTTTTTCTCTACATTTGAGCCCATTCAAAATAATGATGTCATATTGATTGGTGACTTCAATATAACGTCTAACTCTGAGTGTACAGTACTAAATGACTATATGGCTTTAAGTGGTCTAAAACAATTCAATACTTTCTCTAATTGCTATAACAATACCCTCGATCTTGTGATTGCCGGCTTGTACTGCGAGGTATATAGAGAACTCATGCCACTTATAGTCCCTGAAGATAAATCACATCCCAGTATTAATGTCACAATTTCAATTGATAATAGTAAGTCAAGCTTAAGCAATTTTCCCCAAGATTTGTCCAACAAAAGCTATAACTTTAGCAAAGCTAATTTTCCCCTACTATACCAACTTATTTATTCTGCTGATTGGATCTCGGTTTTAAAAACAACTGACGTAAACTTAGCTTTGTCAGTTTTTTACACCCAATTAAATGACATATTTAATCAATCAGTCCCTCTCTTTAAAAATAAAAGTACTAATTTTATATTTTCCTGTTGGTACACTAAGGGAATAATAAAAAATTTAAAGGAAAAAGACCGCCTTCAGAGAAGATATAAAAAGTCAATGCTAACTTCTGATTATAATGATTTCTCCAGTCTGAGAAGGAATATCAAAAATCAAATCAATATTGCTTACAAGAACTATATACAGAAAACAGAATCCCTTGTTAAAACAGATCCCAAGCAATTCTAGCAGTTCATCCAACAAAAGCGCAATAAAACTCGTATTCCTGGAACCATGACCATTGGAAATTCATGCACCGAATCCCCGCTAAATATAGTTAATTGTTTTGCTGATTTTTTAAGAATGTATATGCAAACTCGTCGACCCCTGTGGTAAATCAAGAACACCTCAATGCATAACGGTCAAGCCCTTTACGGAGAAGGAAGTACATAATTCTCTTAGAAATCTCAAAAATACACATACTGCTGGCCCCGACAAAATTCCTTCATTTATCTTACGTGACTGTTGTCAATGTCTTGTTCCACCTCTTCGCCATATTTTTAACTTGTCAATTTCATCCAGCACCTTTCCGGATCAGTGGAAAATAGCAAAAATCAATCCTATTCTTAAGGGTGGCAGCATTAATAAGGTTGAAAACTACCGGCCTATCTCTCTACTGTCCAACTTTTCAAAGGCCTTTGAGAGCTGCGTCCATAATAACTTATTTAATCAATTGAAAAATTTAATCTCAATCAAACAACATGGCTTTTTTTCTAAGAGATCTACGGTAACTAATCTGACTTGCTTTCTGGAAATAGCATACCAAGCCATCAATCAGAGAAAGCAGTTGAATGTAGTGTATAGCGACTTTACGAAGGCTTTTGACAAGTTGGACTATGGCCTTATTGCCTCAAAAAAGCTCTCTCTGGAGTTTCATCAAAGCCTTGTTAACTTTTTGTGTCATACTTGTGTAATAAGATTTCAGTTTGTTGAATACAATGGTTTCAGATCTTATAAGTACGTTGCGATCAGTGGGGCATCTCAAGGTAGTAATCTTGCACCTTTGCTTTTTGCAATATTTGTGGATGATGTCACTGAGGTCGTATCTTCGGGAAGCCTGCTTTTTGCGGACGACTTGAGGATATTCAAAGTCATTAGTGTTGTCACTGACTGCATTGTATTGTATTGTATTGTATTGTATTTGTACACGTGAGTGGGTCCAAATAGGACCCTCCACTGCGACCCTTGGTCTATTGTGGCTCACATCTGTGTTTCCACTATGCCAGACGCTCGATCCTTTTCAAGAAATCGAACAGCTTTCTGGGGTGGATAGTTTTCAAATCTGCAAGTGTGATTTGAGTATTTCCAAAGACTGTTTGTCTGGTTCTTTCCATTGCTGGACAGTGGCATATAACATGCTCCATTGTTTCTTCGTCCTCCAAGCACAAGCGGCATTCCGTTTCTTCGGAGAGCCCTATCTTGTTCATGTGGCTTCTTAGCCGACAGTGGCCAGTGTACATGCCAACTACAGCCTGTACCTGCTGCCGGCCAAGTTGAAGAAGCTGTCCGGTTCTCACTCCTGATGGCAGATTCACCGCCAACTTTGAATGAGTTAGGCCTGGTAACTCTCTCCATTTATCTACAAATTGATTTTGTGTCCATCTGGAGAGGGCTTCTTTAGCTGTGTTATAAGCTATTCCCAGTACTGGTTCTGGTCCTATGAAGGCCGTTGCGGCCGCCTGCTTCGCAAGAGCATCAGCTTTTTCGTTTCCTTCATATCCTGTATGTCTAGGTATCCAGATCAATGTAAGTTTGTTTTCTCTCCCTAGTTTGGTGAGTAGTTCCTGGCAGTTCCATACTGTCTTGGATGAACAACGGCTAGAATCAAGAGCTTTTAGAGCTGCTTGACTGTCCGAGAAAATTTTGATTGACTTGCCTTTCCAGTTTCTATCGATGAGCCACTGTGCAGTCATATCAATGGCCTTAACTTCAGCCTGAAAAATGGTTGCATGTTTGCCTAGGGAACATTTAAGCTCAACCTTGCCATTTTTATTCCATGCAGCAGCTCCCGTACCATCATTGGTCTTGGAGCCGTCAGTGAACCAACTATTCTCTGTTCTTCTCAGATTTTCAGAGTCCTTCGCCCATTCGTTCCTCTCTGGTAGGAGGACGTCATAGGCATGGTAATAGGTGGTTTTGGTAGGCATAACATCTGATGGTAGACCCAACACACTGTCCTGCTCATTGACATTTTCCAGCCTGTTGGGCACCATGATGATCGCCTGCGGATTGTTGATCACAGCCTGTGTCAATCTATACGTCGCCCATACTATTTGAAGAGGTGGCAGATTTAGAAGACACTCAAGCGCTGCCGTGGGTGTAGTGCCGAAAGCGGCACTAATTGCCAGACACGCTTGTCTTTGTAAGGCAGATAATTTGATTCTCGCGGAGCTCTGTAAGCTCTTAGAGTACCAAGCTACTGCCCCATATGTTATCATTGGTCTTATGACCGCGATATAGAGCCAGTGCATTTGTTTGGGATGTATGCCCCATGTTTTGCCGCAAAACCGTCTACAGGTCCATAATGACAGTTTCGCCTTTGCGGCAATTTTATCCAGATGCGCATTCCAGTTAAGTGTTTTATCTAAGGTAATTCCCAGATACTTAACTGTATTCGCAAATGGGATAGTTTCTCCTTTGAGTGAAGGTGGTCTTAGGTCTTCCAGCCTTTTCTTCCTTGTGAATGGTACTATAACTGTTTTGTGTGGGTTCACAGATAGTTGTTCCCTTTCACACCAGTCATAGACCACGGTCAGCACCTCTTGCAGATCCTCTGAAATAGTTCTTTGCAAGTTGCTTCTTATCAGTATTACTAGATCTGCATTGCACTCCAGAAAGACCTCGACTCCCTGGTGCAATGGTGTCATAAAAACAATCTGCCCCTGAATATAAGTAAATGTTAAATTATGACCATCTCAAATGTAAATAGGGAACTCAATTATAATTATTCTCTTGAAAACATGGATCTGGAACGTGTGGATTCCATCAAGGACCTAGGGGTGATTATTGATAAAAAAAAAACTTACATTTAATGCTCACATCGACGTGGTAGTGAATTCATGTTTGAAAACACTGGGCTTTCTTATCAGATCAACCAAAGAACTTATGAACATAGATGCTATTATTACCCTCTACACTAGTTCAATTAAATCCAAGCTTCTTTATGCAGCTCTGGTATGGTTTCCTTGTTATAATGGTCATGTGAATAGTCTCGAATACGTCCAACGTAGATTTTTGAAGTATTTGTGCTTCAAACAGGATGGTTTTTATCCTCCTAGAGGTGTTGACCAAAAACTACTTCTTATCCGATTTAATTTTCTATCCCTTAAGCAAAGTTCAATATTAAGTGGTCAATTATCCTTATTTAAATTGTGTAATAATATAGTTGACGCACCTGATTTGGTCAGCCTACTAAACTTCTTTGTCCCTCCTAGAAATACTAGACAGCAAGTCACCTTTTATTTGGAGCACAGGGCAACTAATTTAACCAAAAATGCACCCATTTATCGAGCCTGTTCACATTTTAACTCTCTGAGCAATACACAAACCCTTCATCTTTTTAAAGGTTCTGTGGCTTTGTATAAAATGCTCATTAAACCTGTGATTTTGAGTGTATAGATCTCATGCATATGTAGTATTTTGCTTTTATTGTATACTAAGATTATATCATATTTGTTTCTGGATCTAAGATCTAGAATGAATCTTGAATTAAATGCTCTTGGTGGATCTCAATATTATGGTTGATTTTGCTACAGTCTATTATCGTTGTTTATATGTTATTTATTTTGTTATATTTATGGATTTTTTTTAGTTATTATTATGTGGGTTTTGGTAGGTGTTGGGTTTTGATATGGCAGATGTCTCCTTAACGTTATTCTTTGGAGTCAAATTTTTATTACTTTGCGCTATAAGTTTGACTGCCTACATCATTACCTTTCAGCTGCAACTGTAATAATTTATTTAGTATTACTTTTCTGCTCTAATTGTCTTATTTTGGGATATTTATTTCCTGTTAGACAATAAACACATTTGAATTTGAATTGAATGTCAAAGATGCAGAAAACAATCGTGTTGACAAACTGAAAAGGGAAAACAATAAAAAATAAGTAAGTACTTAAAATTATCCCTACCAAAATACAAATCTAAAGAAGGTCCAACAGTGCCATTATGTCAATTACCATCCAAAATAACAATGAAACAAAGACAACAGAAGCATAAAAGTATCCAACATTAATATCACACTACAAAGGATAAAAATATAAAATACAAGTCAAAAAAGAAAAATAAACATTAACATTTAAAATAAGCATTTTGAGGCAAACAAATCACATATCATAACAGCTATAAGAATTTAAATATTTTCGCTATAATATTCCCCCAACTCGTAGTAAGCCTTATCTGTAAGCAACTTTTTAACGGATTTCCTGAATATATTGATATTTGGACAGGTCTTAATGAGGGCAGGTAAATCCTTCTACTCTCATAAATTAAAGACGCATCAGTCAGTGTCGAAAAAGGGATTGGCAGATATATAGTTTGTGCTGATCGTGTACCATATCCACGCTCTGATACAGGCAGACTGCCCCTGAATTTGTAAACCACGCAAACCGTCTCAAGTATAAAAAGTGATGTTATGTTAAGATTTTCTTAGTCTGCATGGTTCTCTACTGTCAACCCTGCAAAGGTACCTCACTGCACGTTTCTGCAAAACAAATAGTGTATTTAACAGATATTTGCTTGAGTTGTCCCAAAACGCTATACCATATCGCAAATGAAACTCGACCAAGGAATGGTAAACGGTCTTAGCAGCATCAATTCCAATCTCAGCCGACACAGTGCGCACAGCAAAGCAACCAGAAGCAACTCTCTTCCCAAGCGCCAAAATATAGTTGTCAAATTTCAGATGGCCATCGATGTTAACACCCAGAAAACTGGTACATGGTCTGCTCTCCAAACGGGATCCGCCAATGGCCAAACCATCGAGAACGCACTTAAATCCCACAATGTTTGTCTTGGAAACGTTTAGGGACAAGAAATTGGAATCACACCACTCCCCGGTATTAGGAAGGTCCCACGATATCAATGCTTTTAATGCATTGACATCAGAGTCATGCCACAAAATTGTGGTGTCGTCGGCAGAGAGGGTGAGATGCCCCCGAATGTTGACCAGAAACAAATAGTTAATATAAAACAGGAAGAGAAGAGGACATAGAATCGAGCCCTGTGGAAATTCCCCACTCCATCTCCGACGACCCAGACAAAACTGAGCCAACGGCAACTCTCTGAGTATGGCCATCAAGAAATGACTCAAACCACTGCAATACCTTGCCCCTAAAACCATACACGCCAAGCTTTTGCAGCAATGTTTCGTGACTGACGCAGTGAAATGCCTTCGACAAGTCACAGAAGGCTGCCGCAACCGCCTCCCGCACATTAAGGTTCCGGTAAACATCCTCCAAAAATCTAAAAATGGCATCGCAGGTACCCTTGTTGGGTTGAAAGCCAAACTGACTGTGCTGAAGGATTTTTTTATCCTCAAGAAAGGACACCATGCGATCCTTGACAAGTATCTCAACAATCGTTGAGAGTGAGGACAGCAGTGAGATAGTGATCACTCTAGCTCTGGAGAGGGATCACTCTAGCTCTCTTCAAGCTGGACGGAAAATGACCAGTAATCCAAGAATGATTTATGGTCTCTGAAAGAGCCTCAGGAAGCGAGAGAAATGTCTTTACTGATATTTCATCCTCGCCAGACGAAAGTTTGTTTTTTATTGTTGCAACCGTATGTGCTACCTCCAAAGGATCAGTGGGACGAAAAAAGAAAGACTGTCCAACAACGAGATTGCTCACGCAAACCATGGGATTAACAACTCGATCAGTCCCGCTCGTTAAGTTTCTAGCGATAGAGCAAAAACAATCGTTAAGTTCATCTGGAGATATGTCCGGGGTTCTTCCATGGGATGATTCACTGGCTCCCCTGAGCTCACTGATGATGGCCCAGCTCTCTCTCTGCAAGTTCCCCGACGCATCTAAACGGTCCTTATAGTACTTTTTTTTAGCCAACTTGATCAATTTCCGGTACAAACCTCGATATCTCGGAAAATAATTTAGAAATACTTCATCCTGGGTAAACTTCCTAATAGTATGCAGAATCTCATATTTGCAGAAGAAACCCTAAGAACTTTAGTTATCCAAGGTTTTTCTTTTCTCCCTTAATTCATTGCATAGGAAATGCTTCGTTGAAGCATTTCTGGAGAAGTAAGTGAAAATTCTCATTTGGATCAGAATATATCATTCCAAATCATATCAGAGCATACATGACCAAACTTATTGAAATTTATTCCACTAAAAAGCCTACCATATTTATATTTTGGTTTTTTTCTTGTGTGGACCTAGCATAACCCTCCCTAGAATGGCCACATGATCATGATCTGATAGACCCATTGACATGTACATTCAAACTAACCCAAACTAAGATATCGATGGATAGACCCCATGCTATGACAGAACAGACCACACTGTTTGGGTTCAACGAGGAGCAAAAATAATCAATAATTGTTGAAGAGTACTGAGTTACCCGAGTGGGGGAATCTACATGCATAACCAAACTAAAAGATTCCAACATAGTACCCGGTGAGTCAAATTCAATAAAATTAATATTAAAATCTCCTAATAAAACAATGTCGCCGTTTTTTGGTAAGACCGACAATAGATGTTCCAAATCAGTCAAAAAATCACAGATGTTTGAGGAAGGACTACGGTAAATGCAGACAAATAGTAGTTTAGTAATTTTTGAGAAAATCATTGAAAATTCTAAAACTTGTTCTTTAATCAAATTATCGTATTTATTGATGGATCCATAACTGTTATCCTCAAAAAAACGATTTCCTGACCATTATCATGAGATACTTTACACCTACATTTAGAGACAATTACATATTGCGACAAAACACACCCTTCATCAGGTTTTAACCAGTGTTCAGTTATACAGACAATATCCGGAAAATTTTGCGCTTCCAAAAGCAAATACAGTTCTTCTATTTTGTCTCTCGTTGACTGAATATTTAGTACAATATTGAAAAAGAATTCTGGTAAAAATTTGAGTTGTCTATTGTGCATTGATTTTGGAAGCTCGTATTTAAAAATTTACGTCGTTAACACTCTCATTTTGATTTGGATCACCCCGGTGCTGGGGTAAAACAGTTTCAGCGTCAGGCAGTTTTGAATGACGCTCACAGCTGGGCTACTAACCCAAACTAATCCAAACTTAGACACAGACACTTATGACTACAGCAACTCATACTTTTTTAAATAGACATGTTTGTATCATGTAAAGGGGGGTCCAATAATTATCAAATTGCATTCCATAGCAGTAGCCTTCAATCTTTCTAGGTATCTCTCTGAAATAGTTTGTCCTCTTGCCGATGAAAAGTATACCAAAATCGGTTTTAGTAAAATTTTTCGCCAATGGTAAAAAGGCATCAATCAGTTCTTCCAGAGTAGCTCTGTCCCTATACTGACAATTCGTATCAAAATTAGAACCAATGAGTTGCTTTGGCAATCTCCCTGTTCCTGCTACACATGATTTGTTACCAAATAGAAAAATTTGAGACTTTCTTATGGGCGCAGATGCTGGTTGATTTGTTCCAGTGGGACGAGACATCTGAGCAGAATTAACAACATTCTCCACCTATATTTCGCTACTATTTCGTAGTGTAAACAATTCATAGTTTGCTTTCTTTATTTCATTGATGTAGCACTCGATATCCTTTGTAAGAGTTTCAATACTTACTACCACTGATTTCTAAAGGTGTTTAAATCATTAGTTTCCTCAGTCTGGATGCTAGATCTACTCTCCAATTCTTCTATAGTAGCTGAAAGGATTCTATTTTTTTTTCTAATAATTCAGTTATTTCTTTGTTCAAATCAGAAATATGTGCCTTTTGCTCTTTGATGCTATCTATGTAACTCTGCTCAGTGTTTAAAATGCATTCCTCAAAGTCTTGAGTATTTCGACGCAAACTTTTAATATGCGTCTTTTTCTACTGCTTCCTTAAGAAGTTTCCGAATCTCCTCTTCAAGCTCCACAACTTGCTGGCCATGGTTATTTTCCAATTTTGGCGTCCTTTCTCTTGCATTCCCTTTTCAACTTATCGTACAACTCGATGATTTTCTTCAAATTAGGCCTTTATACCTTTTTTACATTCTATGCAGAGATACATCAATGATCTCTGCGTCAAAGCGATTGCATGTGCTTCTGTCGTGCTGATTGATGAACAATCTTTACAAAAAATGCTTCTGCAATAATCACAAAAAACACCAAATACTTCGTCTGCCTTTCGCCTTACTTTAAAAATTAATGCGTTTTTTCATTTATGGCATTCCAAAATTGCCATTGTCTTGAAAGTAAATAATTAATGTCTGTTTATTTACTTTATATTATTTTACTACGCCGGGGTCGCAAAACCGTACTGTTTTTCAAAACCGAAATTTATTGGTCGCACTTTTTGCTGGATTCACTATTGTTTAATTATTTATCCCGGTCTTTATAATTACGAACTGATCTTATGATCTGAAAGTTTGATAAATATGTTGCTAATCATAACGTTCACAAGCATGCAAAAAGTCAGAATTTTTCACGAAGCACAACCCTACAATTTTGTATTTATATGAAGGGATTTTGAACGGGGCTTTAATGTAGCGAGTTGACATTCAAAGATTGAATTGGTCTCAAAATGAAAACCGTATAATTAAATTTTGGCTTTATATTCTTCTTCTAAATCCGAAATATAAATTAACCTAAACTAAAAGTCTCATTTTTAATATCTCTATAAGAACAATATATATGGTATATACAAGGCCCACGTGGATAACCTGATAAAAAAAAACTTTAAACCATTCAGGATGGGGTACGAATAATATTTATATTCAACTCAAGAATAACAGCAACAGTTATAGGCCCAGCTTGATTGAACAAACCTTCCAGATGAAGAACGCTCAAAGTTGTAATGCCACTTAATCGCCAATGTGTGACCACGTTCCTTGTTTAGGAATGGAATCTAACATAGATCTTGCAGTTGCAAACATTGGTTTTTAATAATACAATTATGCTTGTCTCTTGGATGCATTACTAAGCTGATGAACACTCCAATAAGGACGCCATTTTATTTGTTGATTATTTACTTACTTCTGAATCAAACCTAAATAAAGGTTGGCATAATAAAATAGAGAGTTCCTAGTGCTGCATGTATGTGTGTAAATAATATAATGATAACAATTTTTTATAGTTAAAAAGTGATTTTGAAACTATATGGTTTTTCTAAAGTTGAAAGACATAATTTGAAACTTACTTTTTCATCAGATTTTTGGATTAGTAACAGCTCAACTTGCGGTTTTATAATTTCTTGAAATACTGGTTCCATTTGGGAGAGTAACTGCCTGTATTGATACAATCTCTGAATGATTGGATGATTTTTCAGCTTATTATTACCTTTTAGCAACAAGTACATATAAATATTGGTAGCATAACTAAAAACAAATAAAAACATTATTTCTATATCATCCTTGTCCATTATATAAGTATTTATATTTAAAGCACAACTTATTAAATGAAACACTTCACAATCCTGATCTGACTTATATAAAAATTTCTAAAATCATTTAAATTGCTTGCTCTATGTGATTAACCAGAAGGCTAGCGACAAAATCCTTGCCTACATATACTATATATTCTTTGTTACTGACTGCTTGCACGAGGGAACCTGAAAAACGTCGGTTGTCAAGTTCTTATAGGTCAGAAAGGGATTGTAAAGAGTGTGTTCTTTTATTTAGAGGCTTTCTCGGTAAAATTTTGTCTGAAAATACTGTCACTAAATTTTATATAGGTATACCTATACCCCCCTGCTAGGAAGACACAAGAGTAGGCAGAATCCAAAAACTGCATAAAAAACAATCTGGTTACTCATCAATTCAAAATAACCTTAAATAACATACTATCTAGACTAATAGACTATTTTCTCAATACCACCTCTATGGAAATATACTACTTGCATATGTACTTACTTCAAGATAAGTTGATAATATCTTTGCACAAAGTCCACTGCTTTACATTGTTCAATTGTTCCATCTCTTACTTTCTCTATAATTGGATGTAAGTAGTCCTTGGCAAGAGATATTTTTACTGAAATATATTATGTTACAAAGTTTATTGAATATTATTATTTGTGGGATTTAAACACAACACAGGGATATTGCATGTATAACAATCAAACATATTGTCACATTTTATTTACCTTTAAAATCATTAACAAGACCAAAAAACTCTCGTGAATTGTTTTCGTCTTGTTCAGCTGTTAAATCCCTCCCCTCTTTTAATTCATCTTTATCTGGTTTCTACAATAAAAATTCCAACTTAACCAACAATCATATGAGTAACAAAGTATACATACACTGCAGTATTGAAAACACAAATATTTACCAACAGAAGATAAATCTGTTACGACACATGACTATATCTATAAAAAATTGTGAAGCACTTCAGCTTTCTCTATTTGTTGGTAACATATTCAGTTCAGCAGTTAGGGTACAGACAAAAGGTTACTTTAAAAAAGTCCAGTAGGCGAAACTTTGCAAGAAACAGGAAAACTCGACTTTATCCTTTGTGAAAGCAACTACATTTCACATACCCAATACATATAAATAAGTTTATAACAATTACCTTGAAGATTAAATCCTGGTCAAAATCTTCACCAAATTGCTGTAACAACTGTTCATGCAAATTTGTTGCTTCTGTCTCTTCAGTTTCAGCAGCAAGGGCATCTTTGCCTTGGAAGCCGCCATAATCTGGATCAACATAGTCAGCGCCATAGTAGTTTTTCTTTTCTTTACCCCATGCCTGAACATTGGGTAAGTCATCATCCTGCTCCTGACCTTCTACATCACTCAGGGCAATGTCACTTTCATTATCACTTTCTGAATCATCTGTGCCTACATTGAAAACTTCAATCTAAAAAAAGACAATGTTTAGCCTACGGTGTGGTAGACAGGTATACCTCAAAAAAGTAAAACAAATTTGCAAGTTATGCAAATAAATAACAATTTGACTATCAATGTATGATAAAAAGCTGAGATTCTAGATCAAAACTGAAATAGTACTATGGTGATCATGTCAGTCATCTCAATTAAAGTCAAAAAGTCATGGTGCATAACCAGTCAGGAAGCCTTTTATGATGCCCAGCCAATTCCTGCTTAAGTTCAACCATTCTTTGGGCATATTTTGGCTTGGTACGTAGGCCTTTAATATGGCTTCAAATTGCACTCTTAGGTATCCCCAAAGCCGATTCTGAACCAATGAATTTGGATTCTAGCCCTCTCTGAGAGTTTCATCAGCCTCTTCATTAACATCAAACCCACCAACCACCTCTAAGAATTCATTGAATCCCAGTGTCACAGCACAGAGATCAGTTTATGTTGTTCTGTCTGCCAATGTATTAGTTTATTAAAATCAGCTACTCAAATGTACCTATTATAGATCACATCAAACTACTTATGATTGAAGGAAAGAACCATTACCTCACTGTCCGATTCCTCATGAGGTCTATTTTTGTATTTCTCTAGCTTCCTTTCGTCTTCTGAACTGGATAACTCAAAGTCGTCGTCCTGTTCCTCGAACCTGGAACAGTTATGGTAAATAAATATCTCAGGACTTCAAAGAAGTTTCAAGTATAATTACCTAGCACGTGATGCCATAACAGCGTACCCAAATTGATATATTGAAGCTTTGAATTTATTACCAATAAAATAAAACTATTTGGAAGTAACTTCTTATCGTTAATAATTACAAAACATTTTAATTAACAATTTAATAAACTATAACAACACCAACACATGACAAATAAATACTAAAATTAGGTTAAGTCCTTCTTTAGTCTTCTCCTATCAGGTTCTAGTGACAGTCATGCCAGCTCCTCCACGACCACCTAGATGACCGTGGCTCCTCACGATAAGCTGCAAATAGCCTGGAGTCTAGCGCTAGCCGCGGACCTCCTTCCATCCGTCTGTTCTTACCACCCTTACGTTTGACTTCCATGTCTTCGCGATGCAGCCAGTTGTTTATAAGTCCGCAGATGGTCTAGGGTTCTGGATGGTTAGCCTTCACTTCGGCGACCCGGGTTCAAATCCCGTCGTTTTTTTTTAAGGATATATTTCTAAATAGTTTATTTTTTTATTTTTGGGTATGTCTTGGGTACGGCTTGGGTTAGCACTTGGTTAGTTTCCTTTCCTTGAGCCCCGGAGCGAGTTGTTGTAATACTTGCCCGTACTTTGTCAGCACTTTCTACGATATATTTTGCTTTATCAAACTAAAAACCAAGTTATATTTAACAAAAGCCGTATTATAGTGGATATGCAGCAGCTTCCATGTTATTCCGCGAATACATTGCGCTGCATTCAATCGTTGTTTGAATAAAGGAGTATAGTTAGCTAACCAATGAGTATGACAGAGAGACCATTAAACAAAGAAGGATACATATCGGTCATAAGCGACAAAACGGATAAAACTGAAAACTCGATGCACTAGAAAAGATTTTAAGGTTGTCTGTAATAAAAATTGAATTCGTCTAACAGATATGTTTCGAGGCCCATAGATGGCACATCAAACAGTCGTATTAGAAATGATCGCTTATCGACTTCGTAGTTAAGTCGATAACCATCAAATTATTTATAGAAATAGAAATATGAAACGAAAAACAGTTTGTTATGAATGGAGAGAATAATGCGTAGTACAAACAGGTACCAAACAACTATTTTGCATACAAGTTCCGACATAAACTGCGCTGGGCAGACGAAACGGATAGGTACTATACTCCTTTATTCAAACAACGGTACTAGGTACACATTTTTAGATAAATTTCGAAGTGAAATATTTTTATATTAATAGATAGACACCTGCAATTTTTAGGAGGTTTTTCCAAATATCATAGACAAAAGTTTGTTTTTATTGCGAGATCTAAATGAAATAGGAAGTGTTGCATACAGGGTGTTTATTAAACTCTTGGAAAACTTCATTGCTTCCGAAAAGTTGCAAACATTTTTTTAAGTATTGGTTGACCTCACAACAATGAACACTATATTCGACGTGCCGAACAGATTCACCAAACACGGAAAACACGGATACAATATTTCTTCTTATTTTATGATTCCATTGATTCCAAATATAGGAACTTTGATTAACACACTCTATTTTTATTTTTTGTATTATGGATAAGAAAAATCGAAATGAAAAACAAAACATTGGGTCGATTCAATCATAAAATAAGACGAATTGTTTCCGCGATGGGTGAATCTGTTCGGCACGTCGAGTATAGATAAATGGCAAAAACGAATTTTGGTTATTGGCATGTATTATCTTGACAAAGAAACTATATAAAAATGTTCATGCTCAGAATTGGTTTACCAGATACATTTCTAACTTCTGAGATACCTGCAGTGTGGATGCATTATACAGAGTCGCAGCAAATTAGCCAGAATTGGTTAATTAATATTCATTTATTCTTGTTCGGTATCTTCTATCGTTAAAATGACACCACCTTGCCTTTGACTACCAATTTTAATATTAAATTAAAATACAATAAGACTATTTTAACAACATTAGTTGAGCCGAAGCTGCTTCTGATAACTAGTGTTAGGCATGGGTCATTTGCGCGCCGCGGTCACTTTTACCTTTTGCTAGGGATTTATTGCCCCGATTGGCAATAAGACAGTTGCCCGCAAAATAGGGATTACGGAATGGTACCGACTGTAATATAAATGTTAGATACGTTACGTTTCATCCTCAAATATTTGAACATTTCATGCTTGGTCCTCCGCTCGCTACGGGGGTCAACGAACAGGAACTAAACAAAACTAACCCAAGGCATACTCAAAATCAGGAAAAAAAAATTAAATGCTGTACGACAACCCAATATTACATCTTTTCCAACAACTATTCACACAAACAATTTATATTACAGTCGCACTATGGCGAGGTCCTATCGCGTTTGCAGTTTGCGTATAAGCAACCGGAGCCCAACTGTCCCAGGGCCGGATTAAGGGTTCAAGGGTTAGTCGGCTCTCTGCGACAATACTATGGAAACGAATTTCCAGTTTTTACTCTAATCTTATTATTCAAATTACAGATTTGTCAAAAACAACGAATTATAATGGACTCTCGCACCAAATTTCATTATTTTCTAATAAGCCAATTTAAAGTTATTTATATTTAGAAAAAATATTCGTAAAGTCGTAAAAACACTGTTTTTTTTTGGTGGTTAAAAAAATACTATTGAGTGTGAGATACTGTGTGTGTGTGGATTTGCTTGCCAAATGGGAAACTTTTATTTTTCATTGAGATTCACGTATAGACATATCCAATTTTTTATATTGGGCGCTCAAAAACTTCAAAAACATGAACTTTGATTAAGAGTAATCTACTTTTATTTTTTATTTTTGAGTAAAATGCTTTCTTAAAAACTTGTCTAGATTCAACTTGGCAGTCAATATTCCAAATATCAATTACATATTTTTATTTTTGAAAAATGCGAATTATGACGCATATATTTTTGATGAAAACTTTTATTCCATCACATTTTGAGCGCCTCGTACAAAAATTTAATATGTCGACACGTGAATATAATTTTTTTCGCAAGCAAAACTGTTTATAAAGAATAACATTGTGTGCTAAAATGAGAAATAAAAGTTTCCCATTTGGCAAGCAAATCCACGCACACACTGTAGGTTGAGCTTCAAATTATTTGCACAAGACCAGGTTTATAATAGTATATTATTTTATATGGAGGAAAAGTAATACTTTTCATGGCGCGCTCGTGTTTAACAGCCGAACGGAGTGAGGCTGGTAATAGAGAGCAAGCCATGAAAAGTAACTTTTCCTCCAAATAAAATATGCTGGTTTTTCTTCAAATGTCGACAAATTAATGCAAAAAGTCTCTTTTTAATAGTAATAATAATTATTATTAAAGATAAGTGGGTTCGCAAGGCGGCTTAGACCGGTGCGGTGTCGGTGAATAGGCTCAGGTTGTTGCTATAGTAATGTAACATAAAGCTGTCAGTATACACTGTCAACAATAATTATGTTTTTAGAATTGCGTCTTCGATTGCGTTTTAATTCCGTATTGATAAGCAGTTATTGAGTAAGTTCGATTAAAAACCAATTTGTTCCTAAATTAGTGATTTTTAGAAATGCAGTCACACATTGAGTGATAAATACAAATTTTAGTTTAATAACTCTTGAGTTGTTGACGCTTATTTTGATGTTTGTTTGTATTGTATCTATGTTGCTATGATAACACTTTTACCTCCGCCGCGCCGGCGGAAAAGTGAAAAGTAAAGCTCCGGCGGAGGAAAAACGAAACTTCACTGCCGCCTACACAGTCGAGTAATGACGGATTTACTGACGTTTGAAGGAAAAATGTGTTTACACTCACTACAGTCAGATTGTTACGAGTTAGAAAGTTAAATTAGCTGCCTTTATATATTATTTTATCTCTTAACTTTACGAACACTTCTCAATACTTTTGACAAGTGGCAACTCGTGACTTTTAGGCAAGATGGTGCCAAAATATAATTCTGTTTCTCATAAGAAGCAGCTCGCCGCAGGCGCAGCCGGAGGCTAACCCGCAAGATGTTGGGGATGTCACGCCTAATTTGTACTCAAAAATCGTTAAAAAACACGCCTTCCACGAACGAACGAAGCGGATTTTACCAAGAATTATTGAAAAAATTTTGGGGTGACACCCAAAGTTTTGCCCAAAAGGCGTTAAAAAAAGCACCTCGGGCAACCATTTTTTGATGGCTCATTGTAATTGTAATTTAAAAAATGGAAGGCGCATACTTTTCTATTATATATCTACTATTTTTTGGATTTCAAACCCAAGTTTTGCCACAAAACTAACACTAACCCAGGCTATACCAAATTTTGCCAAGAAAGTATTCAAAACTTGTCAAAAGGTTCTGTTAAAAAAAACACCTAACATACCCCCAGAAATTAATGCTGAAAGTACTTGCAGTTTCCATAAAAAACCCTACCATAGATTAATTTACAAAAATATTACAAAAATTACTATTGACAGCATTTACACACGCGCACAAAATTGGTCTATTTTTAATACTAATAATTTTAGTTATACAGTTTCCGATATATTCTTTTTTTTTTGGTTGCAAATTATTCAACTACTTTTTTAATAAAATTTTCAAAGGCATTTACAAAATGATTTTTTTCTGCAGATATCATACCTACCTAAAGCATGAAGATGTTAAAAAGGTTTCACTAAAAGATTGCTTATTTGATTCATTTTAAACGTTAAAGAGTCAGACCGGCTTTTTTTACTTATCGAAACGCGGCCCGAGCCATTGAATCAGGTGGCCCCGATTTACCAGAAAGAAAGGGGAATTCTTTATGCCGATTTACGCCTAAAGTCTCCGAAAGTCGCCTTCTCAGCGTGCATCGTCGTGACCTCATTTGACCTTTCCATGGCAATTTGCTGCTGAAGACGAGGCGGCTGCGCGTTTGGCTCGAGTCGCCCAATTATCGGGGAATCATTACATTTTTCGATGACTAATATTATCAGAGTCTATAGATTATTATTGTCCATTGTAGATACGATGAATATTATTTATTTATTAGATAAATATTAAATATAAAAGAAAGGAAAAATATCTTTGGCAGTTAAACTCGAAATATTAAGAGTCGCAAGGTAGGGCCATGGCCCCTTGGCCCCTTATGACGAGCCGCCCCTGTTTGACATACAATGGATACTTTTTTAAAATATTTAATATTTTCAATTGACAATTTTCACGCTTCTGAATAACTAGAATCTAAACTATTCAACCTAGGGTAATTCTTGATAATAAAAAATAAAACTCGATGTCAACTTCCTGTTTGACAGCAATATATAAATCCAAAAATGCGTTATTTATACATCGATTTAATGTATATGAAATATTTACGAAAATCCCAATCTAAGCTTAAAATAGGCATGAGCGTTTTGAATTGGACCAGGTGACTCAAAAATGCGACAAGCTATATACATATTTTTGAAATAGTATCAGTTTTTTACTAAATTATTCATATATATTGATTTTGAAAATTGGTAATATCTATCATACAGTGTGGGTTCAGATTAGGGTTCGCAGTAGTAGCTAAAACATTACAAAATTTGTACTTCCTGTGAACCCGAGAGTTAGCCTCAGCAGATTGGATGATCACATTAAGTTAATTATTTTCATGGATTGTTATTATAAGTGTGAATTAATTAAAAGTGTAATTATTACGTTTTAAAATTGTCAATTTGGTGGCTTTCTTTGAAGTTGTAGCTTTTTCATCCCTTTTAATTTTTCATGAAAAATATTTGCGTTCTTTAAAAGATAAGGTTCTGATTAGTAATTTTAAAATAAACTTTCTGTGATCTACACATTCATCTTGCACAAACCAATTCGGTAAACTGAATCGCATTTTTTTAAAATATATGTTCTATATTTTTTCTAAAACCCCTTTTTTCCAACAGTTTTTTAAGTACTTTGAAAAACATTGCATACTAATCCCTGTGAACGTTTTTAATATGGGTGATGGTACCTTCAGAAGACTAAACGAGGATTTCTCAATATTATAATTTTTAGAAAATATTAGACTCTTATTTTCATCTAAATCAACATTAAGATCACCTTGCAAAAATTCTTTACATAAATCACATTTGTATTTGTAAATATCCTCCAAAGGAGACTATTGAACTCTTTTCTAAACTGGAATCTTTGTTGTCACCAATTACGAGCTCAGTCGAGGACATTGAGGAAGAAAATGATGAAGCTGAAGATTCTTCGCTATTTTCATTAATGTCTTGATATTCTAAAATGTTATCCTCATCTTCTTCGCAGTTTGAACGAGGAGGTTTTTTTAGCTGGATCGTAACACTTATTTTAAAAGCTGCTTTAAAGGTTCTTGCTATTGGGTTTCTGTTGTAGCCACACGGTACAATGAAAACTGATTTCCTAAGGGATCTTGATTCAGCCTTCTTGTAAGCACAAATTTGTAACCGTCTGTTAAACTGTCCCGAAACATGGAATTAACGGCATTGATGGTCTGCAACATTCCACTAAAACAAGGGCGACTTCTTAACCTACTGGATTTTTGGTCCTGCTTCACAAGCACGGTGAAAAGTTTAAATCCTTGTTGGATGGCATTTTGTGCGTAGGTGTTTGCAATGCTGATTGCTGAATTACAGGCCTTTGGGGCATAAAGCTTTTTTGTCTGTTTAGGGAATCAAAAAGCCTATCAACCTATTCGATAAATTCAGCAGTTTCTAAAGCTGCAGGATGTAATTCTTTACTTCGAACCGCCGTTTTTAAACCTGCAGCAACACTGTGGCTAAGAATTTATATGGCTAATCTCACATTCATCTTCTGGAAAGTGTTTGGTCGCAAGTGTTTGTCAGAAATTTTTGGCAGAGCCTTTCCAGTACTACTCTGCCTGTCTATTCGAGAAGTTTTTTAACGGCTTCCAATGATACCGTTTTATTGTCCTACATGAAAAATGTCCATTTAATAAATTGTTTCTTACAGATTTCATAAGGTGTGGTACATCAAACAAAGCTGTACTGATACATAAATTAGTATTATGCCTAACTCATATTAAATAAAGACGTATCTAAAGTGGTAAGAGTTTTGATTTCAGTTTTTAAACACCTTATTTCTTATCTCCCCTCTTTTGCAAAAATAATGAAATTTAATAAAATAAAAATAGTTAAATTTTTATTAATCTCCAAATAACGGGACTTTTTAATCAATAATTTGATATATACATGTTCCTGGTGCATTAAAGCATAAAATTGCGGAAAATGTTTAATTGTCTTCTTTCTATAAAAAGAAAAAATACATAAAATAACTATACCTACCTACTATTGGAACTAAACTAAATTTTTATCTTTATTTCTCTATAAACATTGTAAGTTTAAAAATTGCAATACGGTACTTTTTGACTAATAGGAAGCGAATAATCAATTATTTATAAATATATATTTTTTTTATAGTTTAATAATATGTTTTTAATGTTCCTAATTTTGAATGCGTTAAAAATATCCAGTTTATATTGTAAAATTTTACCTATATCAATTCAAAATGTTTTACATTTAGCAAATAGGATTTTATTATTGTTTATTATATTCCCATTTTTTAATGGCATATGCAAATCTATTTTCTTCTATTACTGCATTAATTCAATTATATGAATAATAGAAACTAATAAAGAAATTGATCACAAGAATCAATGTTTAATAACTGCTAAACACCATTTTACCAAACAATAAAATAAATTCAATTGAAAGGTCAAGATTGGGGAAGCACGAATTGGAAATTTCATTCTAAGTATAGTGCGCCAAGCGAGTGAACCTTAACAACGACTGAAGGGGGTAGAGGACTAGCACGTAAAAAATCTTGCCTTCCCATAGGCGCACGAGGTTATTCTTACCATATTATTATTGATAATATTGATTAGTTTAAAACGTTAAAATTAATTACAGTTTTTTTATATTACAGTCTTATAGTACAAAATATGTCATATAATAATATCTCATTTTTATAATAAGGATAGTATTCTATGATATTATTTGTTGTATGTATTACATAAATATGTTGTAGTAATAAGTAGAGTTCGCTTTCCGAAGGTTTTGTATTTACGTCATTGATGACGTCGCTTAATTTGAAAAAAAAACGGTTTATCGTAGCTAACTCATATAAATTCTCTAGCATTCAATTTTTGTATTAAAAGTTAGGCAATATTAAAGCAAGTATGTTCCAAAACGCTCTTTATGGAACGTTCGGAATTGTTTTGTAATAAAAATTTTAATTTAGAGAGTTCAGTTAAGAGAGTTATCCGAAATATATAAAAATTAGTTAACCGCGTATAATAATCACCAAATGGAAGAAAAATTTAAGAAATGTTAAAAATCTTCAAAGATATCATCAAATTAAGGGTCTGATGATGTATAGATTGTGTCGATTTTGCAAATTTTCTTTTTTTTTTCGCTAGAAAAGGGGTGTCCTATAGAGTAGCTTAAGCCAAAAAAATCGGAGGATTCGCCACATTTGAGCCGAAAAAATATCCGCGTTTTGAGCCTAAATTGCCCTAGAAGGGCAAACTTCCACTACGACTTTCCCAGGTGTAACGTGAAAATATTGAAATTGTAACGTGAAAATAATGAAATTTTAGTAACCGACACCGGGGGCTTGGCACAGTGTTTCCAAAAGTTGCACATTTTCTTATGGGAAATAACAGTGTTGTTTACTATTTAAGTATATTTAATATTCCACTTCACGCATAACCCTCCGCTCGCTTCGGGGGCGCAACCAAACAAAACTAACCCAAACTAACCCAAGGCGGAAATAAAAAAAAATTGAAATTTGTCAGTCGAAAATGCAAATATTTTTTAGTTTGTTTTTCCTCATTTGGGAATGTCTTGGGTTAGTTTGGGTTAGGTTTGTATGGTTACGCCCCCGGAGCGAGCGGAGGGCCATGTATGAAGTGAAATATTTGACGAATATATACATACAAAGGAATAGTGTAATCGAATGAGTGTCCCTTTTATTCCGATGAATGAATGGAAATGCACATTGAACAATCATCCAAGCAGCCACGTTTACCATACGGCGGGCAATGATATCATTATGGCAGGATCGACCATCCCTTCATCTCCATTCAATCGTACTACTGGAGGTCTCGGTCAACAGCAATATGTCCTGGCATGACCACGTTGCTAACGTCGCAAAATCAGCATCCCAGAAGCTTGGTACGCTATTTCGCAACAAAAAATGTATACACCGCAGCAGTTGCTCTTGCTTTACAAAGCGCAAATAAGACCGTGCTTAGAATATTGCTCACACATCTGGGGTGCCACGCCAGAGCACACCCTAAAGCTACTGGATTCCGTTCGGAAGAGAGTTGTGCGTCTCATCGGTGACCCGGAGTTGACCCGGAATCTGGATAGTCTGAAACACCGCAAACATGTGACCGAGAAATCCCTGTTTTACAGATACTTTTACGGCAGATGTTCCCAGGATTTGGCCCGCCTTATCCCGCCCCTTACAACGCCTGTCAGACAGTCACGATGGACGGCAAGAGCGCACCGGTTCGTCGTACAATTGGAAACACCTAGAACATCGCTTTACAAGAACTCCTTTGTCTGGCGCACTGCATCACTGTGGAACTCACTCCCAGGACGCATATTCGGATGTAACAAGCATATGTGACGTGCACGATAGCATTTAGTCGGATGTCGTGACTGTTACATAGAATCAACAAATAAGTCTTCAATTATTTAAACACTTCATGCATGGCCCTCCGCTCGCTTCGCTCTCTATACGGGGGCTCAACAAATAGAAACTAACCAGATACTAACCAAAACTGACACAAAATTTATATTTTATTTTTTTTATTTTGGGTTAGTTTTGGTTAGCACTTGGTTAGTTTCTGTTTGTTGAGCCCCCGTAGCGAGCGAAGCGAGCCGAGGGCCATGCATGAAGTGTTTACATAATTGAAGACTTATTTGTTGATTCTACGTAACAGTCACGACATCTGACTAAATGCTATCGTGCACGTCACATATGAAGAAACGATCGGCATTGCCGAATGGACATCTTGCCTGTTACATGCGAATATGCTCTCAGGACATCTGTTCCCCACACTAACTATTCAAGAACCGCAATCAACATCTTCGCACACACACCGCTCGTCGAGCAATATAAGATGTGCTACTGCCATAAAAAAATCATTCACCTAAATAAAAAAAAGAGTAGAGACACTTATATACATTATTATATATACATCCCAAATTCCATCAAGTTACCATCAAAAGGAAAGCCCTGGTTCGACAAAAGATGCGAAAGAGCTGTGGGAAGGAAACAGCAAGCCTATAAGTACTGGCAGCAAAATCAAACCGTTGAAAATCGCAATTATTTTATCGAAGCGAGAAACGAGTGCAAGCGTGTGATCGACGAAACTAAGGACAAACACAATCAAAGGATCAGGAATAAACTTTTGCAATGCCCCAGTGGTTCCAGGAATTTCTGGTCGGTAGCAAAGGCAGTAAGTAACAACTTTACAAAAACGTCTCTCCCACCTTTGACGGACGAACGTGGCATCACGGCGACTACAGCCAAGGAAAAAGCAAACATGCTCGCCAAAATGTTTTCATCGCACTCTACCTTAGACGTGCCCCAAGGCAAGACTCTCCCCACTATACCGAACATCAACACAACCATGGCAGAAGTCAAGTTTTCTCACCGTGATATTCGCAAAATCCTTAAAGAACTAGATACGCAAAAGGCATCAGGACCGGACGGAATACCTGCCATCGTGCTAAAGAACTGCGCCAACGAACTAACACCCGTTTTTTCCAGGCTTTTTTCTTTTTCTTATAGAAAAGGGATTTACCCATCCTCTTGGAAAGTCGCTCGAGTGCAACCTGTTCCAAAAAAAGGCAAGAAAACCACGCCCTCAAACTATCGCCCAATTGCCTTGCTTCCAATAATCTCCAAAGTCATGGAACGTGTAGTCAACCAGCAACTACTCAAGTACCTCGAGAGCAACAGAATAATCAGTGATAATCAATACGGCTTTCGCAAAGAGAGATCGACAGGAGATATATTGGCCTATGTCACTCATATATGGAGTAGGGCAATTGAAAACTACGGAGAGTCTCGAGCGATTGCGTTGGATATTTCAAAGGCATTCGACAGAGTTTGGCATGACGGACTGCTCAACAAACTGCCGTCCTTGGGACTGCCCGCCTCTCTCTGCAGCTGGCTGGCCAGTTTCCTTAAGAACCGATCCCTACATGTTGCAGTCGATGGACACATCTCGGACACATTCACCATCAACGCGGGCGTGCCTCAGGGCGCAATACTTTCACCAACTCTGTTCCTCATCTATATTAATGACCTGCTGATCGAAACGAATAATCCTGTTTACAGTTTTGCAGATGACAGTACCCTTGTCTCCCACTTTAGATCAGAAAAACCCTTACCAGCGACTGAGACTCATCACCGCAGACAGGAGCAGATTACAGCAATTAATCAAGACCTGGAGAAAGTTCAAACTTGGGGCGACCGAAATTTGGTCCAGTTCAATGCAGCAAAGACCCAAGCAGC
>JAEQML010060331.1:0-27313 GCA_016904865.1 Pissodes strobi | reverse complement strand
TCATTTTTTGCATATCATGGTTTTGAGAATGTTGAGAATGTTTGACATTTTCACCATTATCTTCCCTTCCATTAATCAGTAAAGGCTTCGTCAGCGTCAATTTTTGTTTTACGTTCACCCTCCGTGTTAAAGGGGGTCGAAAAATACGAGAAAAAAAACAGGAATTTTCCATTATAAATCATGTCTGTATATATTTGCCTTTCTGCCTATGTATAACATTTAAGGTCAATCGTGTAATAGATTGGATATTGTTACTGGCACTTAAAATAAATGAAAGAGCAAAGATTTTTATAAAGACTGATCGATTCGATTACGAGTGCGATTTGAAAACATTTGAAACAAGTATTCGTGAAGGTAATACAATGACTGTTGAAGTTGAAAGAGTTATATAATAAAATAACAATCCATAAAATAATTTGTATCTTAAAAACGTCCTCCGAAAGGTTCAGCTTTATCAAGAAGTTGATGACGATAACCCAAATCCAGATTACCATTTTTCTGAAGAAATAGCAGTACTAATTGCCATTCATTAATAGTTTAAAATGGCACGATCTCGATTATTTTTTCTTTGTGGATTTCATTTTCCATCATGTAAAGCGAATATGTTTTTTTATCCTTAGAATTGTATTCACGGACATATTTCTATGAAAACTTGCAATAAATCTTCCGCTTGCTGCTCTTGCCTTTTCTTGGCATTTGTAGAACATACTAACAATCTGTAATCTCTCACCTCTCACTTAGAAGGGTTTAAATGTAATCTTGCATGTATTACCGCTATAATACCACTTCTCTTATGGGAAAATTTGTGCATTTTTGTATGTTCGGCACACACACAAAAGAAAAAAAGACGGAGAAGATGGTGGACGTTGGACTTGAAGCGCTGTAGGTTGTAGTTTCAGGAAAGACGATACTCAGAAGTCCATTCCAGCGCGAGGCAATCCTCATATAAAGGCGTCTTGATGTTAAGTGCGCTAAAAGCCATCAAGTCTAATTGCCAATTGACAGGATCTAAAAAGAAGAAGAGTTTAGTTTAGTTAGGTTAGAAGTAAATTAAGAGAGACGTCAATGTAAGAAGTTAAGAAGTAGTAGATGAGATTTTAAGATATTAATAATTTTGTTTCAGAGTCGATCTTGGTCGATTTTCTGAACAAAAAGAGATGTGCTCTTAGGCACTGAAATTTACCATAGGGCTGGTTCTAAATGCATTTTGTAAATAAAACAAAAAGATTTAGCATTATATGAATATTTTAATAAGTTACTTTACTTGAAAATAACTAGAAGCTCATAAATACACAAAATATAAGCAGTGAGTTATTGTACGTAGTCAGTGCTACGATGTGAACAATATTAGTCGAGGCAAAGTTTCGACCTTGAATAATATGACATAAATAAAACTCTTAAAATCTAAAGCAATGCATAAACATTGGTAATACTTTACTAATATATGTTTATAAACATAACCTTGAATCCATGTACAGTTAAATGTCTAGTAGAGTTCCTGCGGAACAGCTACTTATCAACTATATTAGCTGATTTAGCTTTGATATGAAATAAAATAATATACAAGCAATAATAACAGGATTAATATTACCTTAGAGTTCACCTATAAGCTAATATGTACACTATGAACACCACTGACGAGAAACGTTCAATGTTCAGTAGGTGATCTCCTAACACTGGGGGAAAGTCACTTTGAAAAACACTATATCTATGGCTAGCTTCTATTTACAATGTAGTTCAATTTCTTGCAAATAAGAATGACTGGAATGTAGTGGTTTGACTTTGGTATGCAGTTAGTGCATATGGCATGACATAATTGCTTTGTGAATGCGGTTTATTGGTACACGCATGAATGATTGTGAATGCGGCTTCTCGGTACACGCATGAATGATTATTAAGTATGCTATGCCAGCATAGGTAAGCTGAACTGCTGAAATCCGCGTATGGGATGTAGCCTTGTGATAGCTTGAGTATATTGGCAGACTAGTGCCTTTTAATCCTTATATGAGAATAAGGCATGAATAGGTATGCAGACTAGTGAAGAGTAATCCTTATATTAGAATAAGGCAAGAGTGTAGCAACCCAGCGATCCAAAACATCGTGATATAGAATGTTGAAAATCCCATGGACAATACCATTGGGGGCTGTGCAGCGCATGGCACAGCCTTTGAGAATTAGAGATCAGTGGGTCTCCATAATGGCAGTAAAGATGCCGAAATATACCTTTTTATAGGCTTGGTACTAGAGATCAGTGGGTCTCCATAATGGCAGTCAAGATGCCGAAAAATATCTTTTTGTAGGCTTTGTGAGAATGTGATTGTAAACATGTTCGTTTACTTACTTGAGATTTCGAGACTATGCTCGATTGAGTGTGGTTTGAGACAGGGCTCGATTGTAGAACTCCCATGGATGAGACCAATTGGGACGCCATTGCTCGGCGTGAGACTCGTGAGAATAACGGCAGTATGTTTGCCAATAAATACCTTATTGTAGGCTTGATGTGACGATGATTATGCCAGGATATCACTATATCACTTGAGTAACGAACTAGATAGATTATGAGATCTCAAAACGTGAAAACTTACCGGCATGGCGGCTCTCGCCAGCCGGCTAGGGACGGGGGTGCGCCTTTTGCGACTTATATGGTCGAGGTTCAAGACACGACTTCGTACTTGAACGTGGGAACTGGGAACTAGATCAACTTGAAGAAGTTGTTAACGCCCCTTCCGGCAGGATGATATACATCCTCCGGAAATAGAAAGGGCGAATAATGTAAATACTGAGCAGACATGTAAACCTTTGCGTCAGCGATTGTCTAAATTAACCTTATGACTTTTAACACAAATCCGGTCGAAATACGTTTACTAGTTTTCATTAAAATTGATTCTTAAAGATCATGAACTTAGGAGCTAACTTGATTACCTCCGTTAAGAGACAGTGATTGGTCGACTAGGTCGCCGGGGTATAGCGGGAAACGCTATGATTGGTCAGATGAGTTTAGGATGCGCGGCCGGCTCCAAATGAGTAAAGGTGGTTACAACAAATGGCGCTAGTAATACAGCCCGGATAAAGCGCGAAGCGCTATGATTGGTCGGAGGCCTTTTGAGGACGCTTAACTTTTAGCTTTCTAGACTGTCTAGCGCAGTGGATAAACGTGGTAAACAAGAGATGGCGTTAGTAGTATCGCCAAGGTTTTGAATTGTTTGGAATGCGAGGACAGTGGCGTGGAATGTTAAATTGTATAAAGCTAAATCGTTAGATTTGAAGACGTGTTCAAAAATGGTTTTTGAACAAATGTGCTAATAATAATATAGTTTATAAAAAAAACCGTTAGTTCTTTTAATTAAATAAAAGGTTATGGGCCCAGGCAGCTATCAATTGTGAAGAGAGTGAAGAGAGCGAAAGGATCTTTAAGAAAGTGTAAAAAAGACGTTTGAGGTTATATAAAGCACATGCAGTTTTGGAGGAAATGCTGAATGTTGTGGCTAGTGTACGGCTAACGGGAGTAGCATTTTTACCTGGTATGTCAAGTTAGAAATTGTCAGTGACGTTACGTACGGAGTAAGAAAGAAAAATGGCTTTGGCACAGTCATATAAAAATTATTTTATTACGAATGCATCATAATCTCAAAAATGTTTTAAATATTAAACTTAAGTGATATATTGACGAATATATTAATCTGTCACATTTGACATGATCAAATGTTTCTATAGCAACCTTTAAAAAAGTAGGCGCATCATAAACATCATTTTAAGCCCGCTGCAGCGTGCGATAATCGTTGATTATGATGCATGCGTAATAAAAAAATTATTACATGGAACGCTTGAATGGGTCCAATTATTATAATTGCAAATTCCGAATGGAAGTTATCTTAGCCGAGTATGGTGTTCAAGGAAATGAAAACGAAACAGATGAAAATAAGAAGCGAGCGATGGTTAAGAATGACAAGAAAGCAAAATCGTTGATTGTTTAGTCTGATGGTGACAAACAACTAGAATGCTTGAGGGATAAAAAGACGGCCTTCCAGATGTGGAACATTTTGAAGGAAAATATGAAAAGAAGGGTTTGCCTGGCCAGTTGTATCTACGAAAGAAATTGTTGTCAAAGAAACTTGGAGAAAACGAGTCAATGGAAACTTTTATGCTGGAATTTGAAGAAATCGTAAGACAACTAAAAGCTCCAGGCACACAAATTAAAGACCACGACTTAACCTAAATCTTAATCTTATTAAGCCTACTAGATCTTACGAAACAGTGTCAACAGTGATCGAAAACATACAAAACATTGCATTTGACGAGGTGAAAAATAAATTGACGGCGGAGTATGAGAAAAGGAAGTTGTCGGGGCAGACAGGTGAAAAAATGGCAAGTACAAGTTCATGTGCTTTTTCAAGTCATAAAAGTGGCTTGCTACCGATGCGGAGAAGTTGGTCATTTTAAGAGGGGTACAAAGCAGTTTGCAGACAATAGTAGTACAGGTGATAGAGGAGATGCTCGTACTAGGGAAGATCAAGGTAGATTTTTCAGAGGAAGAGGTTTTCACTCAGTTTTCCAGCAAGGCAGAGGATTTCAGAGAGGTAGGGCGTACAGAGTTCAGCAAGAAGATCAAGGTAGGAATAATTATTTCAATCAGTATGGAAGTAACTTTGTGCATCAAAATACGAGTGAACATGACGACGATAGTGTATGTTTTATTGTGAATGATACAAATAATGTTTGTAATAATTCGCATAGTAATAATAATGGTTTAATAACCTTTTTTGTTGACTCGGGTTGCACAGACCATATGGTCAACAACAAAAGTTACTTTAAAGATTTTTTAATGTAAAACAGCCTATACAAATTGCAGTAACGAAAAATTATACCTATTTGAATGCATTGGGTACTGGAAATATTGAAGTTTCTAGCGTAGTAGGTAAAAGTGTGGTAAAATGTATAATAAAAAATGTATTCTTTGTTCCAAATTTAAGAAAAAACCTACTTTCAGTTAAAAAGTTAGAGTCTATGAATATTGTGCTCATATTTGAGAAGGGTGAGGTAAAACTGAAGGATAGGAATAATAGGCTTTTGGGTGTAGGAAAAAGAAATAATCTATATGAAATATTTTTTCAAATACTGGGTTCAGAATGTATGAATATCGAATGTACAGAAAGTGAATTTATGAAGTGGCACAGGCGGTTTGCTCATATAGGTTTTTCTGGATTAAAATAGTTAATAAAGAAGCAAATGGTAATAGGAATAAGTGAAGACATAAAGTTACAAGATGTTGATTTTTGCGAGCCATATGTCTATGGAAAAATGAACAGACCACCATTTGGAAATAGAACAAGGAGTTCTAGGATTTTAGAAATTGTGCACTCAGACGTTTGTGGACCGATTACCCTTACATCATATGACGGTAACAAATACTTTGCCTATCATCTATTAAGATGATTTCTCGAACTTTTGCGTTGTATATTTAAGAGAAAAGAAAAGTGAGGTATTTTCTAGATTTAAAAACTATGTAGAAATGGTAGAATCAAAATTTAATTGCAAGGTTTCAAAACTACGGTGTGACAATGGGGGTGAATATTCTTCAACAGAACTACCAATTACTGTATAGGAAAGGGTATTATTTTAGATCACACAGTAGCCTACACACCCGAACAGAACGGTGAGGCGGAAAGGAAAAATAGAAGTCCCATAGAGAGGGCTCGGGCAATGTTAGATGAATCAAAGGTTCCGAAACATTTTTATTGGGAAGCCATTAGAGTTTCAAATTACGTTATGAATAGGAGTGTATCTGTCAAACTGAATGAAGTTACGCCATCCGAAACTTGGTATGGCGTTAAACCAAATGTTAGTAACCTTAGGGTTTTAGTTTGCGTGGCATCTAGAAACATACCCAAAGAGTTCCAGTTGAAATTAGATAATAAAGCAGATAAGTGCGTCATGTTAGGCTATTCAATAACAGGATATAGGTTATGGAGTGTCAAAGGGGAAACATTGGTGATAGCTAGGAACGTTGAATTTAACGAAGATTGTTTCTATTATTTAAAAAATAGAATAGCAGTAGTAGAACAGGAGGTTAATGATAAAGATAATAAAGATGAGAATGAAAATAAAATTGAAAAATTAAAAGACATTGAGTTAGATCCGAGGTTAGATGAGGGATGTTTGAGAGATCAGAATGTTGAGGAAAGAAGTATTGGAGCGAGAGAAAATAGGGGTGAAAGCAAAAGAACTGTCAGGTTGCCTGTAAGATTTGAAAACTATGAGCTTTTTATGGCTTTTAATATGTGTAATGTTTAAATGATGTTCCTTATTCATATGAAGACATAAAAACAGAATAGATAAAAATAACTGGGAAAAGCAGTAGATAGGGAAATTAAGTCTATAGAGGAACATCAGACATGGGTAAGAGTTAAAAGGGAAATTTTAGATACAAAGTGGGTCTTTAGTTTTAAAAGTCTAGAAGAAAGAGATGAGGATAAATATAAAGCACGATTAGTGGTATGGGGTTTTGCTCATGAAAAGGATTTTTATGAAGAAATATAGTCACTGGTAGCAAAGATGGTCACAATACGCAGTCTGTTGATAGTTGGTAATCAACTCAAATATCATTTTCAGCAATTGGACGTTAAGACCGCTTTCCTGAATGGATTTTTGAATGAAGATATTATTTACATATATCCCTGACAAGGTATATAAAGTCTAACAAAAATGAAATATTTAAATTAAAAAAGGCTCTATACGGTTTGAAACAATCGTCCAAATATTGGAATGAAGAATTTAACAAATATTTATTAGGTTTTCAAAGGTCGGAAAGTGACTTTTGCTTGTACAGTTTGGGCTCCAAAGAAACTAAAGTTTTTTTAATTCTATACGTCGACGACATAATTTTAAGTGGGGCAGATGTGTCAAAAATTAATGAGATTAAGAATAGATTAATGAAAAAGTTCAAAATGAATGATAAAGGGCCAATAAAACATTTTCTGGGTTTCGAAATTTTGTATGAGAGGGAAAAGGGGGTTTTAAGAATAAGCCACACAGAGTAGGTATATTGAAAATATTTTTAAACGATTTGATATGGATCAGTGTAATGGTTCTAATATATCTATTGACCCTAAATTGGAAATTAAGTATTGTAACGATTCTAATTTATTGACAAAAAATCCTTATAGAGAGTTGGTGGGTTGTCTGATATATTTAATGTTAGGCACTAGGCCTGATATTTATGATCAACTTATTTTTTCAGTCGTTTTCAAGATAAGACGTCAACTGAAACGTGGCTTTATTTCAAAAGAATTTTAAGATATCTGCAAAATACTAAAAATATAGGTTTGGAATTTAATAGAAATAATAGTAGTAATGATTTATGCTGCTATGTAGACACCGATTGGGGAAGTGATTTAATTGACAGAAAGTCAGTAACAGGGTTTGTTTTTAAAGTATTTAATAATACAGTTATGTGGGTTACCCGTAAACAGAATTGCATATCACTTTCCACAACCGAAGCCGAACTTGTGGCATTATGCACAGCCGTCACTGATGGGTTGTGGCTTAAGAAATTATTTTTAGATTTAGGTTTAGAGTTTAAGAAGGTAACATTTTTCGAGGATAATCAAGGGTGTTTGGCCATAATAAAAAATCACAGTAATATTCGTAGAGTCAAACACATAACACATGTTAATTCTGGCACTATTTCTGTAGTGTATGTGGCAACAGAAAATCAGATCGCAGACATTTTAACAAATGGTTTGCTTTATAAAAGTTTTTTTAAATTTAAGAAAGAATTGAACTTTAAAGATTTTAGCGAGAAGGAGTGTTAAGTGCGCTAAAAGCCATCAAGTCCAATTGTCAATTGACAGGATGTAAAAAGAAGAAGAGTTCAGTTTAGTTAGGTTAGAAGTAAGTTAAGAGAGATGTCAATGTAATATCTTAACTTATTAGTATTAGATGAGATTTTTAGATATTGATAACGTGCTAATAATAATATTGAGTTTATTAAATAGTTTATATAAAAACCGTTAGTTCTTTTAATTAAATAAAACTTGCAACAGCGACGTCCTAGGTGTTGGCAACTGAATCGTATGTTGATGAGCAGCTTGTGTCTGACGGGTGTTTCTGTTTGGCACAACTCTATGCATAATAATAAGTGCCAGCTTGTTGGAACACCTTCCGTATTAGTATCGATAGAGAAGAGATAGATCTGCCACTTTTCTGCGATGTTCAAGGTTATCAAGGTATTTAGTCAACTCTGGGTCATCCACAAGACGGACTGCTCTCCTCTGTATGGAGTCCAATATCTTCAGCAATTATTTGGGTGTCGAGCTCCACACATGGGAACAGTATTCCAGATATAGTCTTATCTGAGCCTTATATAGAAGCAAAAGAGCTGATGAGATCTATACAACTTTTTTGCTCTATAGAGTGCTCCTAGCTTTTGTGCTGCTGCTTTGGCGATTTTGTTGACGTGATCACTCCAATTCATGTTGATGCTCAGCAAGCTTATTGACGAGTATCAGTCCTGTCATTGATAAGTCAGATCCTGCGGTGTTGGCTTTGTTTGAGAAGACAGCTGCTTGAGTCTTTCCTGCGTTAAACTGGACATTGTATTCCACACGCCATTCCACGCGGGCGTTCATATCCTCACTGATTACAATAATCTGATTTTCTCGCTCACGTTGGAAACGAGCAACGTTCATTGGAGCCCGCGACATAAATGAGGATACAAGAGTTACTCACATGGCATATTTATAAATAAATAATTTTGTTATTTTATTGTCAAATATCTATGCAATTTCTCAGATGAATTGTAATTTTACCATAACGAACATAGTTTTGTTGAAATACCTAGATAACTAACTATTTCAGCGCAGTTACAAGCGTAATCTTGATGTACTTCAATCGTTATTGCATGTAAAAATAATATCTTTATCTTCATCAAACTACAACTTTTATTAATCATTTAACACTCGTTTCAAACGAGTAAACAGAAAAAACCAAAACTAAAAGTGTTAAAAAAAGAGCATTCGGTTTTCTAAAGTGTTGTTATGAACTTGAAACAGGATCGTCATGAATGAAAATCCCCAAAGCGGCTGGCCCGAGAACGGGAACAGCAGGATAGCGCGGAGGCACGCCTCGCCTGCCGCCGTCGTCGCTTTATGGCTCCTGCCGCCGCACCGAGATCAAAAGCAGATTGTCACCATTACCATTTTACAAAGTGTCAAAATATCCGCATCGCGTACTACGAAGACCGACCGACATTGCCCACGCCAAGGTCGTTCGTTGCACTGTCTAGGATTAGGTTGCGTGATGTTTCCGAATAAAAGAGTTCTTTTCCTGCTTTTATTACCTTTATTTAGTATATAGTCGGCTCTTGATTCATCACGGAATCGACCGTATTACCGCTACATAGATTAAATGTCTTAATTTGAGTGCAGGAGTTGGCTTTCTTAGCTCTTTTTCGCTTTGACAAATTTTAACTTTTTCTACATTAACAAATCGTGAAGTTTCTTGCACGTAGTAACAGAAATCCCCAGTGTTAATATCTGCGAATTATATTTTTTCTTGGAAGTTTCAAGATATTGACCAACAAACATTTTACCTAATTACTGTCTAGGATATTTAATTTATTGCATTAATTTCACCAAAAGTTGAATATTTTAAAAAATGACATCATAGTATGCAAATTCCATCAATTAACCTCATTTAAAGATTCTGCTAACGATTTAATTTAATTACTTCTGTGACTAAATGTTAATAAATTTATCATGCACGTATTTACTGCTTTTGCTTGAAAAAGAATGCATAAAAAAATGAAATCACCTATTGCATTGTACTAAGTTTCTAAAACTACTCAGAAAGTCGTTTAAAGCAGCAGTTGTTACCCTTTTTTTTTAATATGAATCCTCCACTGCAGCTATATTTTGTTGCTATGATTTTTAATCCTAATAATCTTCAAATATTTATTCCGCGTTGCCATTGAGGTCTTTAAGGTGGAGAGAAAGGAACAATCCATGATAACATTTTTACTCCAGAGTAATTAACATATGAAAATAAAACAATATTTTTTATTTCAGGGACCAAAAAGGTACAAACTGACCCGTGCTATGGACGCTCCGTAAAATAGTACTTATAATATAGTACTTCATTAACGACGTCAATACTAGAAATGGATAACCTATCAGCTTTCACACCAACTAAGTATGCAAAACTGCTTTACCCAACAAAGAAAAAATAATCATACTCAACATATTCAAGGCCATCAAACACCAGAAAACTAAAAGTAGTGTCCACAATGAAGTGTGTTCTAAAATGACTGCAATTGATAAATCAACCATATACAGTTAGTCTTTTATGCGAAGAAAAATGGGGGGTCGTAAAATATCCAAAACCATCTTCAGCAAAACCTATGATGTCTATTGCTGACGATGAGGAAAAATCTATAGGAATAAAAGTTCATTAAATTTATTTAAATAAAGAAAACCATGCTCTGGATAAAATACTGTCTACCCTGAATGAAGACCAAAATATTCCAGAATTAGGAAAAAAGAAGTTTTGGAAAACTCTTCGTGAAATGAACTTCACATCGGAGAAGCAAAACAGAAAATCTGTACTGATGGAAAGAGACGTAATTATTTGTAGGATGACGAATTATTGGCGATATCAAAAATGAAACATCTGTTATTTGGATGAAACGTGGCTGAACGAAGAATATGTTATTAGAAAAATATGGCTTGATAAAAATGTCGCTTCGACTCGTCAAGCGTTTCTAGAAGTTCTAAGTAATGGAATAAAAGCCCCCACGGAAAAAGGATATAGATTGATTATTACACATATTGGTATTGTTGATGGCTTTGTAGAAGCCGGATTGCTCAACAAACTGCCGTCCTTCGGACTTCCAGCATCTCTCTGCAGCTAACCGGAGCAGATTGCAGCAATTAATCAAGATCTGGAGAGGGTTCGAACTTTCTTCTTCTTGAGGTGCCTTACCCACTCAGTGAATGTTGGCGACAAATCTGGCATATTCTTTTCGATCTTGGGCGGCTCTGAAAAGTGAATGGGCATCGAGATTTGTCCATTCTCTTATGTTCTTCCGTCACGAAAATCTCTTTCTCCCAATGCCTCTCTTTTCCTCGATTTTTTCTTCTATACCTAGCTTTAGGAATTGGTACTTGGAATTTCTGAATATATGCCCTAGGTATGCAGTTTTCCTTCTTTTCACTATCTATAGCAATGCTCTTCCTCTTTCCATTCTATCTATGGCTTCATTGTTCGTCACGCGATCCGTCCATGGAATCTTTAGCATCCTTCTGAAAACCCACGTCTCAAAGGCTATTAGTCGGTTGATGGCATTTGCCTTTATTGTCCATGTCTCCACTCCCTACAGTAGCACAGAGTAAATGTAACATTTCACAAAGCGGTACCGTGATTTCAAATTAAGGCTGTTGGTGCTTAGAATGCATGCTCATGAATGCCACTCTGGCTTGCTCGATTCTGGTGTCTAATTTCGTGACCTGTTGGATTTTCTTACCATTCACTGTGATGTTGAGGAGCTCACTGCTAACCGTCATTAAGGCGTTGCAATGCTTCCTGGCCATCTGCTATTATGACTGTATCGTCAGCGTAACGTAGATTGTTGACCACCTGACCATTGATTTTGATGCCGTCACTGTATCTTTCAAGGCACTTTCGAAAATTGCTTAAGAGTACAAATTAAAGAGAGGGGGGGACAAGAGGCAACCCTGTCTTACTTCCTCTTCTATCGGGAATTTCTGTGTAGTATCACTTCCCACCTTCACCGATGCAGTTTGATTTATGTATAGGTTATTTAGAAATCGTAAATCGTTCTTATCTATCGTCCTATCTTGGAGCATCTTTATTAGGTTAGTATGTTTGATACAATCGAACGCCTTCTGGTAATCTATGAAGCACATGAAAGCATCCTTGCGCTGGTCTCTGCATTTCTGGAGTAATACGGTAAGGCTGAAGAGTGCTTCACGTGTAACGAAGCCTTGACAGAACACAAACTGGGTAGGGCCAATGTCTCTTTCGCATCTATTGTAAATTCTCGTATGAATTATATTTAGAAATATTTTTAGGACTTGACTCAGTAAGCTGATCATTCGGAACTTATCACAGTGGTTTGCGTTTGGTGTTTTGGGGATCGGTACAAAAAGTTACTGAGCCAGTCCTGTCGTATCTCGCTCGTCTCATATATGTTGTTGAGTATTTTTACCAGTGAGTCTATAATCTTATTATTTAGCAATTTTTTTATCTCTTCATATACGTCGTCTGGACCTGCTGATTTTCCTTGCATGCTTTGAGGACTTCTGATTTCAGTGTTTTCGGGGAGGGTTTACCTTCATAATCATCTGTGAAATTTCTTATAGTATTCTCCGCATATAGTTGTTGTGTGTAGTTCTCCAATTATGAAGAAGATTCTTGGGATCAAAGATGATTCTATTGTCCTCGACAATGTTGTTCAGATTGCAAAGCTTTGTTCGACCTGTAACTTCTTTCACTAAATTATGTGTGTTAAAATGATAATGCTTCTCTTCCAGTTCTTCCAGCTCTGTGCACCTTTCCTGTAACCATTGTTCCTTAGCTTTACGGATCTCTTTCCGAATGTCTTTGTTGATCTTCCTGTACTCCAACTCGTCCTTGTTCTTGAAGGACCTACGCTTATCCATAAGTGTCAATATATCCTTTGTCATCCATTTCTTCTTTTTGTTGCTTGGTGGACCAATTTCGTTGTTTGTGACAGTCACAATGGTGTCCTTAAAGCTGTTCCAGGAGTCATCCACGCTAGATAGGCACTAATTTCGGGACATGATTCCGCCGATTGCCTCATTCACCTTTTCTTTGATTCTCATCCACACTTCAGGTTTCTTTAAGTTGTTCATATCGACTTTCTTACCAGGTCTTCGCTCTATCTTTTTTAGTTTTATATTAAGTTTACCCACTACGGAGTTGTGATCTGACCGTATGTCGGTCCCTGGGTAGGTTCTTACTCCGTGCAGTCCATTCCTGTATCTTTGGCTGATCAATATACAGTCTATTTGATTTCTTACGAAGTGCTCTTTCGTGTGTTGTGGGGACTGCCAAGTGTACAGTCTTCTTGGTGGCAGTTTGAACCATGTGTTCGCAATGACTAGTTTTTCTTCCTGACAGAATTGTATTAGCATATCTCCTCTTTCATTGCGATCCCCCAGACCAAAGTCACCCACTGTACTCGCGCGGCGTATAGGCTTTTCACATTCCAAGTGCCAATTTTCAGTTTTGAGTTCATTTCCACTTTCGGGTGGGTCCTAGCATTGTTTTTCCTCGCGGGGATTCTTAGCACCCCTTGGCCATTCAAGGCCTGTCACGGACTAGGGGCCGTTACTTTCTGTACCGGTACCATGTTGTCTTTCTTGGGATGTCCATGTGGGCCTTTAATATGGTGGATTCCCGTTGCCTTCCATATTTTTATGCCGTTGACTTGTTCCGTTCATCCGCCTTTTGGGGCGACTTCTCACTCCAAGGGCAAAGGAGTGCCCTGTCTCCCACTTGCTCTTCCACCCGAAGTTGTTGGCTAGTGAGAGGGAACTGCTTATATCGGCAGTTCGAACTTTGGGCGACAGAAATTTGATTTAGCTCAATGCAGTAAAAACCCAAATGGGTACGTTTACCAAGAAAGCCAATACGGCGGACCCTGACAACATTATTGCAGGATCGACCATTCTGTCATGCTCGTCAATCGAATTACTGGGTGTCTCGGTCAACAGCAATATGTCCTGCCATGATCACGTTGCTAACATTTAAAAATGGGCCTTGCAGAAGCTTGATGCTCTATTTCGCAACAAAAAACTGTATACACCAGAGCAGCTGCTCTTGCTCTACAAAGCGCAAATAAGACCGTGTTTAGAATATTACAGGGAGAGTCTCTCCCCTTCGCTCCCATTCTTGATGATGTTTAGGGCATTTTGCATTCGGGTTTATTTTATTTTTTTAAATTTTTAAGTACCGAAAATTTCTAATTAGGAGACTTGCGCATCTGTTGGTTGGTTCTAAGCGAGGTTACAATTTCCTTGTTCAACGTGGACTATTTTTGGTTGGAGGTGGGCTACTTCTTTTCTCAAGCCGTTACTGGACACGGAGCATTCGGGGAAGGCAGAAGACAATAAATGCTGGTACTGTGATGGAGCGGACACTGCGAGACACGATCTAAGAAGAAACAAAAACGCACAGCTTGCGGGACAGTCATAACAAAAATGAATATTGGAGAACTGATGATGGAAAGTGAAAATCTGTAAACCATGACAACCGAATTGTTGAGAACAATTATGAAGAATAAAATAGCAGACGAAATAAGAATGAGGAGAGTAACGTAGACCTCTGGTTCGTTCTGAAGTAATGTCTCTGGTGGTTTCCGGAAAGTTTCCAGCGAACAACGAGGTAAGGTTTGGTGAGTAGGCGGAGACTTGCAGCTTGAGCTCTGAGTCCCACACACTCTGCACAATAGAAGCCAAGTGCAGAGATAGAACATGCGTTTCCTCACCCGTCAAGAAAAAAGTTAGGGAGCTTTAGAAAACGAATCATCAGAACTAAGGATGTAGCTTGGTCCAGATTCTGAAGTTGATTCTCTAGAATCTAATACCGAGTTAAGAGTGTATGTAACTTTCAGAATGATGGGATATGAGTAATGAGATATTATGAGGCGCTGATCTGATTGCAGTTGGGTTATTAAGGTAATGAATGCTACGCTTGATTTTTGTTAAATTATGTGGAAAATACGAAATATATCTGTATATCACAATAAATATAATCAAACGGAGCCTCTCCTTCCTACTGAGATACCTCTTGAGATGTGGGAAAAGGAAAACTTGGAACTGATATATTTCTTAATAATAATGACATTTGATTTTTGTTGACTACCTACTATTCTCAACTTATCGGAATACAGGAATTGTCATCTGAAATGAGTCAGGAGTGTAATAAATGTCTAAAGAATAATTGTGGTGAGAAATAAGTTGGTTCGTGCGAATCTACCGTTTCCTCGACTAAAGATTTGTGAACCATTACTAAAACTTCCGATTTAAGAAGTATCTTAAAAAGAAAAAACTTGAGTTAAAATATCAAACATCACTTTCATTCAGTGATGGACAAGGTGACATAATTAGTATATTCATTATTCAACAATAGGTTAGAGTTTTTCTATAGTATTCAGTATATTTTTAGTCATCCTAACATACTAGGCATGATCACCTAAATAACTTCGGGAGATGTTTAACACGATCGATGCCACATTTGATAGAAATATGATGGGAAACTGTACCAAACGCGGTACTTTCACTAAGAATGAAGCGATTATATTTATTTTCTCATACTCACCTCTGTTTTAAAGCCAAACTGATTAGAATTAATTATTTTATTGCTTTCAAAAGGGTTTGTAAGTGGTTTTTTAAAATCCCTAAATTAGAGATAACCCTAATAGGGCCGTAATTACTGGCTACATTTTTATTGTCTGCATTATGTATTGGAGTTATTAATGATGCTTTAAATTTACGGAACACCATTCTTGACGTTATAAATAAAGTTTATAATATCTCTTAATGGGTCTGCTTGAAAAGAGCTTAAAGATTTTATAATTTGCCCTGAAGCACATTTATTTCTTAAACTACTAATAGAATATTTCCTTATGATATACAGCTGAATACCTGCGTGCTATGCAGTTTGTTTACTTTTGTTTAAATTTATATTCTTACATTTGCAAAGAAAAAAAAAGTATTATTCTTTGTTCATTTGTAGCTTTTGCTACGATTCGCAGTTTCGCAGTACCAGTGTGTTGACACCCTATTTTGATGGAAATAATTTACCTCGATACCATGGGCAACAACCCCTATTTCTCCACCTAGTAGTGAGTAACTTCATTCCATTTTTCTGTATCAAATGTAACCTTAGTTAGTTATAATAAAATGAGCGTAGGTCAAATCACTTTCCGTTTTAAAATGCTAATTGAGATTTTCGAATTTAAGTGAGCACACAATTTAAAGGAAGCATTTGACTAAAATTTATTCAGGAAATTTGTGCTATGACAGGTATTTAAAATTTCGCTAGACAATCAGATATGACCTAATAAGTAGAAAACTAATTTGCATTATTAAGACTTAACCCGAGGTGATTTACTTTGCATCAAACTATACCCCGAGCTTAAATTCAATCTGATTACATGGTGAGAAAATCCTACACTCCCTAATAAATGAAATACAGATTGGCAATAGCACTAAGTTTTAATGAGAGGTTCATAAAAATATCCAGGATATACAGCAGTTATGTTTCTACAAATACAGGCACCCTAATCATTATGAATCACAGTTAAACTTACTTTCTAGGTCTTAAGGTTAATCCGTAATCTGCAGTCCAAACCTTAATAGATTTTAGACCAGCCTGACGAATTTTCAACAGCGTTTCCTATAGAACTTTTCCACACCGATGAAACGACTTTTCTTAACTACTTCTTCACTTTCCACGAGTCTCTGGTACTCAGAGACACTTTTCACGAGTTGGTCAATAGTGTCGAACTATTTGGACAGAGTAACATTCTTTAAAGATAAATTTTTACTAAATTTCCCGAGTTCCCATATGCTTTTGGGCAGAGTAACGTTCTAACTCGCGTGAAGATTATTTTGTGACTAACTATTTCCCAAAGATTTTTAGCTTTTATACCCTCTTTCAAAGCTTGTTTTTTGCTAGATAAATCTGGAATTAGCACCTGCAGCTATTAAAATGTTTTTACTAAGAACACTTAACATTCCTAAGTCGCCAAAAATTTTAATATGGAAATTAGCGTTTTAACATATTTTGTAATTTCCAATACCATCAAGTGTTCCAAATTAGACAGAAGTAACCTGTGTTAGGATAATTAAAATTGGTTTACATGACAGTTGCATTTCGATCCAGGGTCTTTGCTCGATGAATGTTCTTAATAGAAACGCCCCCTTGCCAAGGTTTTTTTAGAGCAAAGTGTTGGGGGGACCTGGTTGGGAAACATTCAACTAGTGGCTGATATTCGTTTTAGTTAGTTCATCTAACTTCGCGTTATTATGCAGTCGAAAAAAAAATAAAAGGTTGCTGCACTTCGAGTCTTATTCCGGTTCTGGTGAAGTTAAACACAATGCCATTAATTTGGAATATATTCCAATAGTAAGTTATTTTATTTTAATAAGGCATACGATAAGTGCTATTGTTGTACATTTTGCTCAATTTTTCTTAGGCAAAATAATTCAAATTTAGATGCTCTTCGGGAAATTATTTCTTGAATCTTGAATTTCAATTTAAATTTTGTTTTGCTGATACAAACTGTAGTTATTTTTTAATCAATTTAAAATAATTATGAAATAATTTGTTAAAATAATTTAATCAAATTCGATTACTAACTCCGATTCATTACAATTGCTTGCTTTAAATGTTGACTCTCCATTTATTTATATTATCTATATTTGGATAATACTTATGGTTTATATATGGGAACACAAATACTATTTTATCCATTAGCGTAAGGTAAATAACGACATAACACAATCCTGACCATGGCCTTAGTCATAAGCATAGACCATGGATGTATCAGTGAAGAGTTGAAATAATATTCTTCAATGTTTCATGGCGTCATGTTTAAATAAGGCATTGACAATACTAGCCCAAACTGAATTACTTGAAGTTCTCATCTTTAATTATAGAATCGTCAATAATGACCCTTATACCTTTGAATCTAGAAATAATTTAGAAAACTATATTGGCAATACCGCTTTCTTTTATTGCCTTACTTATTTTAAAATAATTACTTAATATACATCAACTCCACGACCTTTTGGTTCTGTTGTTTATACTGTTGAATTTTTTTTTTTTTTTTTTTTTATGGCAGTGGCACACACACTAAAGGTAGATCCTATGGCGCTCGACGAGCGGTGTGTGTGCGAAGATGTTGATTGACACGATTCTTGAATATTTGTAGGTTGTAATTAGTGGGAAACAGATGTCCTGGAAGTGAGTTCCACAGTGATGCAGTGCGCCAGACAAAGGAGTTCTGGTAAAGCGATGTTCTAGGTGTTTCTAGTTGTACGACGAACTGGTGCGCTCCTGCCGTCTGTCGGGACTGCCTGACAGGAGTTGCCAGGGGCGGGATTATGTGGGCCAAATCCTGGGAACATCTGCCGTGAAAGTATCTGTAAAACAGAGACATCTCGGCCACATGTCTGCGATGTTCCAGACTATCCAGATTCCGGGTCAACTCCGGAACGCCGACGAGACGCACAGCCCTCTTCTGAATGGAATCCAGCAGCTTTAGGGTATGCTTTGGTGCGGCACCCCAGATATGTGAGCAATATTCTAAGCACGGTCTTATTTGCGCTTTGTACAGCAAGAGCAACTGCTGCGGTGTATAGAGTTTTTTGTTGCGAAATAGCGCACCAAGCTTCTGGGAGGCTGATTTTGCGATGTTAGCAACATGGTCATGCCATGACATATTGCTGTTGACCGAGACACCCAGCAGCCCGATTGACGAGGATGAAGGAATGGTCGATCCTGCCATAATGATGTCAGGGCTCGCTGTATTGGCCCTCTTAGTAAACGTTGCTGCTTGGGTCTTTGCTGCATTGAACTGGGCCAAATTTCGGTCGCCCCAAGTTTGAACTTTCTCCAGGTCTTGATTAATTGCTGTAATCTGCTCCTGTCTGCGGTGATGAGTCCCAGTCGCTGGTAAGGGTTTTTCTGATCTAAAGTGGGAGACAAGGGTACTGTCATCTGCAAAACTGTAAACAGGATTATTCGTTTCGATCAGCAGGTCATTAATATAGATGAGGAACAGAGTTGGTGAAAGTATTGCGCCCTGAGGCACGCCCGCGTTGATGGTGAATGTGTCCGAGATGTGTCCATCGACTGCAACATGTAGGGATCGGTTCTTAAGGAAACTGGCCAGCCAGCTGCAGAGAGAGGCGGGCAGTCCCAAGGACGGCAGTTTGTTGAGCAGTCCGTCATGCCAAACTCTGTCGAATGCCTTTGAAATATCCAACGCAATCGCTCGAGACACTCCGTAGTTTTCAATTGCCCTACTCCATATATGAGTAACATAGGCCAATATATCTCCTGTCGATCTCTCTTTGCGAAAGCCGTATTGATTATCGCTGATTATTCTGTTGCTCTCGAGGTACTTGAGTAGTTGCTGGTTGACTACACGTTCCATGACTTTGGAGATTATTGGAAGCAAGGCAATCGGGCGATAGTTTGAGGGCGTGGTTTTCTTGCCTTTTTTTGGAACAGGTTGCACTCGAGCGACCTTCCAAGAGGATGGGCAAATCCCTTTTCAGTAAGAAATAGAAAAAAGACTGGAAAAATCAGGTATTAGTTCGTTGGCGCAGTTCTTTAGCACGATGGCAGGTATTCCGTCCGGTCCTGATGCCTTTTGCGTATCTAGTTTTTTAAGGATTTTGCGAATATCACGATGAGAAAACTTGACTTCTGCCATGGTGGTGTTGAGGTTCGGTATAGTGGGGAGAGTCTTGGTTTGGGGCACGTCTAAGGTAGAGTGCGATGAAAACATTTTGGCGAGCATGTTTGCTTTTTCCTTGGCTGTAGTCGCCGTGATGCCACGTTCGTCCGTCAAAGGTGGGAGAGACGTTTTTGTAAAGTTGTTACTTACTGTCTTTGCTACCGACCAGAAATTCCTGGAGCCACTGGGGCATTGCAAAAGTTTATTCCTGATCTTTTGATTGTGTTTGTCCTTAGTTTCGTCGATCACACGCTTGCACTCGTTTCTCGCTTCGATAAAATAATTGCGATTTTCAGCGGTCTGATTTTGCTGCCAGTACTTATAGGCTTGCTGTTTCCTTCCTACAGCTCTTTCGCCTCTTTTGTCGAACCAGGGCTTTCCTTTTGATGGTAACTTGATGGAATTTGGGATGTATGCTTCCATTCCTGAGGAGATTACTTGCATGATCTCTTCGCAGCAGTCTGACGGGTCGTCAGTGGCAAAGCAGACGTCGAGCCAAGGAAAATCTAGGTAAAACTGCCTCAGATCGTCCCAGTTTGCAGAATTGTAATGCCAGATTTTGCGAGGCAATGGTGGATCCTTTTGTATGAGTGGCAATTCACAAACCGTTGTAGTAAGTTTGTGGTCGGAGGTACCTAATGGCGGACCAACTGTAACCTTGTACTGGTCAGGATTGGTGGTCAGAAAAAGATCCAGGAGGGCGGCGAATTCGCCCCTCTCTGAGATTCGAGTTGGTTCGCCTACAAGTTGAGTAAGCCAGCAGCTGACGGCAAATGCTTCAGCCTCTCTACTTCGTTGTCGGTCTTGTTGTGATGTTTGAGCCAGTTGGTGTTGTGGGCATTGAAGTCTCCCAGAACGATTATTTCTGAACTGGGGTGATCGACCTGTATTGAGTCATAGGTGGCAGCTAGTGTTGAGAAAAAGCTTTGGTAGGCTCTATCGCTCGGAGGGCGATAGAGACAACATATAAACTTGGTCAATCCCTTGGCGGTGAACTTGAGCCACATGACGTCAAGGTTGTTCGGTTCGAGTGTTTCCTCGCGGTGACATGAAAGGTCGCTTCGGACAAAAAGGCATATTCCGAACTTATATCTAAATCGGGTATGTAAGTCGTAACCAGGATAGAGGTAGTTCACTGTTGTTGTTGTAGAACATACTTGTGTTTCTGTAAGGGCTAATATGTGTGGTCTATTTGCTTGTAGATGTTGGTGTACCGAATTTATGTTTGTATTTAGGCCTCTTATGTTGCAGAAATCTATTCTAAATTGGTTCGGTATCTTTGCTGTCTGTGAAATGCGGAATGAAGGGCTCCCAGGGCCACCCAGCGCCCGGAGATCCGAATGGCCATATATTCCTACTGTGAAACCCGGGATCACCAGAGCGGAAGCGGAACGTGATTTGGGAAAACCACTTAGCGCTCCCCAATTCTGGTGGGGTGGTCTTTCACCGGACGATGCGAGTAGGCTTATGCATCTACCACCTAGGGCCGCTTCCACTCGAAGCATCGGCCTCAGACTCATTCCTTTGGCGGTCCCTAGTCTGACAGGGGTAAAAATGGGGTTTGTTGGATCACTCCCCAGTGATCAGCTCCAGACTTTGTACTTTGGTGTTCTCCAGCCTGGAGGAGGACGATGGGATTTGATGGACCACATCCCGTGGCAACTCGGAATGGTGGGGGCGTCACTCCCCGTAATCAAACTGCTCTCACCAGTTTGACGTTCCTGCCAGCCAATACAATGCAGCCCCTCTTGTCACAAACTGTCATTGATCAGCTCCAGGCTTTGTACTTTGGTGTTCTCCAGCCTGGGGGAGGACGATGGGATTTGATGCGCCATATCCCATGGCAACTCGGAATGGCGGGGGCGTCACTCCCCGTAATCAAATTCCTCTCACGAGTTTGACGTTCCTGGATTTGAAATGCGAATGGAAGATTCCTCGCATTCTACGTCCACTCATATGCCAATTCAACCTAGCCTCCCTAGCGAACACACACAGATTCCTCGGCCGAATCTTTCTCATGTCCTCCAGATTCAGCACGCAGTTCTTAAAGTGCACCTCTCATATTCTTGTCACGCAACAGTGTCCTGTTAGGAGCCCTGTTAAAAGCCCCATGCGTTCTCTTCAGATCCAAAAAGGTCTTTACCCAGCAACGCGCTAAGGCACCCAAAAGTAGCCCAACCTGCCTCATTTTTGGAGTAGCCGGCACATTTATTGCATTCCTTAGGATGACGGTTCTTGTACTGTAGGACATGCTTTGTACAAGCTCAGGTCCCACTGGACGTATTGCGTACCCTGTGCCAGATCATTAGCCGGTCAACTAGGTTTGGGGAAACCAATATGCTGAAAGTACAAGAAACATTTTTAAGACAGACACGACATGATGTGGTAAGGTAATATGAGGAACCTAACTAAAGTAATACGGAAAGCTTACAAGGAAAGCACCCCAAGAGTATACTGTGACGAAGCTGCAAAATTACCATATTGGTAGGGCGAAAGCATACAGCAAGATATACTGAAGGTAAAGCAAAACTGAAGAAAGTATCAAAGGAAAACTAGGGATCAAGATATTAAGGAATATCTCCTAGAAGAATATAAATTTGCTAAAAGAGACCTTGTTTTTTAAATTAAACAAGCGAAAGAACAAGAATGGAAAGACATGTGTAACGATCTGCACAATAACATATTTGGGGATGGTTATCGCATAGTAAGATCCCGATTGAATTAAATTAATTCTAAAGTTGTTCGAGATGATGAACAGAAGATTGATAATTTTGAAGAGTTATTCAATTATAAGGCCATAGCTGAAAAAGATATGCATTATGGATCAAATACTATTGAGGATACGTGCAAAATTTTTAGTAAAAATGAAATAATTGTGGCCGCAAATAGAGTTAAAGGAAAAAAAGCCCCAGGACCCGAAGGTCTGCCACCAGAGGTAATCAAATATTTAGTACTAGGAAATGCACAATGGCTTATATACAGACTTCTATAATGAGCACTTAACAAGGAGCAGTTTCCCAGAGGAGTGGGAAAGGGCAAAGTTGATTTTAATCGATAAACCTAAGAAGACTCTGGATGAACCAATTAAGTATGCCTAATAGATGTGTTAGGCAAAGCTTATGCTTTGCCTAACACAGGGTGTCTAGAAGAAATTGATATTATATTTGAAGGTTTTAATCGAAGTCGGTTCCGTTTTGGTAAAGGGATCGTGTGATGGAGTTGGTCTGTGTAAAAATTGGGGGTTGGCACGCCCTGATATTGGTAGATGCAAAGAACGCATTTAACACTGCTTCATGGGTTAAAATACAACAAAATTTAAACCAAATGGAAACGAGTGACTACATTCAAAGAACATTGGAGGATTACTTGGCTGATACAACTGTACTGGTGTCGAGAAACGTGAATGAAGGTTTTCCGCAGGGTTCGGTCCTGGGCTCCACTGTCTGGAACATCTTATATGATAAATTAATGGAAATAGGCGTTCCAGAGGGTGTGCAATTAATATGTTACCCTGATGACTTGGCGTTGTTAGTAAGCGCGAATAATGATAAGGATATGATGGAAAATAGCAATAGACCATTAGAAGCAGTGTTAAATTGGATGAACAATAACAGATTGACTATTGTAGCAGAAAAAACAACCGCAATAATACTGAATTGCAAGTGGAAGGTTCAACATGTTAGGTTCAGGATGGGTAGCCAAACGATGGGTAGATGGCTTACGGATAATGAAATGAAAAAAAAATGATTCAGAAAACACAAAGAATTTTAGCACTAAGAGTATGTCTTGGTTATAGTATTATATCGACAGAAGCCGCACTGGTAATGGAGGATTAATCGCTATAAATCTCTTGGCAGGGGAGGGGAGTAAGATATACGGGGAGGCACATGGCGCCCCAATTTCAGTAGAATTTAAGAGAAATATGCGCAGAATAACTATCGAAGACTAGCAGGAGGAAAGGGACAAGTCGGAAAAAGGAAGATGGACTTATTGTCTTATACCAAATATATCAAGATTGATTGAGAGAAAGTAGGGGGAAATAGATTATTATATAACGCAATCATTAAAGTTGTTTTAATCAATGCTTACACCGAATACGGAAGAGAGAGAGAACGGGTCATGTCGATACTGCCATAAAAAATGATGATGCTAAGCATCCTATTTTTGCATGCTCAAGATGCGATACAAAATGAATTGAATTACATGCTAAAACAGGAGAAAAGTTATCGGTTGCAAATTTCAAAGACAATATATTGGAGGACAGAGAAAAATGGAAATCCATTAAAGAATATATCAGCTATATTCTGATGAAAAAGGAACAAGACGAGAAAACAGAAAAAGCACAACACAGACGAATATGATTAGATATAGTAGGAAAGTTTTCGCGTGAGGAGGTGTCTATGACGGGGCCAGAAAACTTTCCAGAGGAAAGAGGTTAAGTAATTTTTTAGTCGGTAGGCGGGCCCCAAGAGAAGATGAATCCGACACAGAACAACAGACCAGTACGTCTTTTTGAAGATTTTTTCACACCTCAATTAAAAAAAAAGACCATCAGCCGCCCCGTTCCATGGGGCATTCAAGTGTCCCGGAACCGAAACAAGATTCACCTTATTATATGCAACCAGGACCCCCAAGACCTCTCTACACTCAGACACTTGGGCAGAATTCATTCTACTAGACTGAAGAGCTGAGAGAGCAGGTCTGCTGTCCGCGCTGCTGTCCCTTTGAAGGCTCTTAAGAGGTTCTTATACTCACATCTGAGGATCTGAAATATTTCGACCTGAAACATGGTAGCATAAGTCCCAAGGGTAAAAGCAAGCCTCGATCCATACACATCCGTCTCAGTACGATCATTTGTTTTGGAACCGCCTGTGTACCAGACGATTCCATTAACCGGACATCCGCCCCAACCACGCGTCCCATTCAGGTGTGTGAAATCTGAAAGCTCTACTTGGTCTTGAGGTGAGAGGTATATTGTCCGCCATCATTAAAACTTCTCGACATTCATTAGCCGCCCTCTTCCAAACTTCGATGTATCCTTTCAAGTATTGTAATCACTTAGGTGACCGAGACCTTTTAGTCGATATGGAGACCTCAAGGCCTCATACTCTAAGAATACAAGCCACTCTCTGGATTCTGCCTAACTAAGCTTTATAGATGGCCGTTTGCATATCAGTCCATCATTATATGGCTCCGTAGATGATAATGAGGCGAACTACAAAGGTATAAGTCCAGCGGAACATTTTCGACAGAAGGCCTCACGTCCTTCCAAAGGCTCCTTTAGAAGTCCATTCTGAATGCGGCTATTAACATGTTCCTTTCAGGTCAACTGAGAGTTCAGTATGACCTCGAGATGCTTAGTTGGCTCTTTATAACTCAAAAGCTTACCGGACAAGTTGATGTTCAGAAGAGTTTCTCCCAGCCGACGCATTCTCACAAAAAGTACTAATTCGGCATTGTCTGGGTTGTATTATTAGGATACAGTGAAAACTGCTGCACAAAAGTAGGTTCTATGTACGCAAACTGAATAGCTAAATGTGGATTTCTCCTTCTAGTCTTAAAACATTACTCCAGCCCAAATATTAGCCAAAGACGTTCTATGGAACATTGAGCGAGGGTGAAGTTACCTACTTGCTCCATGTGACCTGCTTTGTGTCAATAAAGGGTTCAAAATTGTCTATCGGATTTTTATCGGATCTTCTCCTAATTGAAGTTTTATACTTTAGTGGTGTCAACGTGACTTGACAAATTTGAATTTACTAGAAAAAATAGATATTCAAAATCAAAATGATATTCTGATGATGCACAAGTTCAACCTGGTGGCATGACTGAAACAGCAGCCTCATTAAGTCCTACACATTTCAAAATACTATGATGAACTATATCAAATACTTTTGTGTAATCAATGACCAAATGGCATTATTATTATCTTGTCATCCACTACATCGGACAAGGCTCTAGAGATCGTAGAGCATTAACATATTTATCGTTGCCATAAGAATTAAAAATAATAATTTAAATAATTCAGTCGCAAAATGAAATCATACAGCGTAGAAAAATGTGTTTTTACAAACACACGTCCAATAAATTAAGTTAAAAATTATTTAGGGGCATTGAAAGCGACTTGTGCAATTTAAAGCGTATTAAGTCTGTGTGAAGAAGCATAAATAAGAAATGCAAGAAATAAGAGGTGGCAAGGTAATATTTAAATAAAATACATTTTAAGCACCGAGGTTAATTAACCGGCCAATAAAAAAGCTTACTTTACGAGAATATTTAATGAGCAATAATCCTGAAATTTTATCTTTACGTTTTCCATTAAGTTTATTCGAGACTATGCCGATTAATTGCGTTCGCTAAATGTTTTTGACAAATAAGTAAAATATGGCCGTTAAAATTCCCGAATGATTGGGCACGAGTTTTTATGATGTTGGTAATTATGAGATTTCCTTCCTTAGCTGTACTGTATAAACATGTAGCATCTACCTTCATCAACATAGATGAACAATAATTGTGTATTCCTTTAGATGGGCAAAAACCGTATTTAAAATCGCAATATCCCATTTTTTAGCTACTAAAAAATCACATGCCAAACATACAAAATTTCTGTATCAGCAGTAACAGGCTGATAGACGTGAATTCAAGTCTGGTGTTTACATAAAATTATGCCTCAACCAAAAACGCTTATCCTATTTATGATTGACAGAACGAGAAATAGTAGAAAACTGCGCTTTGAAAAATTGCCATTTGGGCCAGACATTAATCGTATGTTTGTTCACATTTCTGTAAAATTTGCCTAATTACACGCCAGTTACAATTTAAAAACTGCCATCAAAAAAGAGCAAAAACTTTTAGGGAACTTTACCGCTTTAGTGTGGAGTGAGGCAATAGTCGGATAGATAGGAAAAGTACATAAAATACTTAATTGAAATTTTTGATTTTAGGAAAACGCAGGTTCAGATAAGGTCCCATCAGAGGTGGTGGCGCCCACACATGCGGTTACATCTTGGATTGGAGAAGGGGAGGACGAAATTCCAGAAGTATCTCAAGAAGACATCCAAAGGGGCGGCGGACAATATGAAAACTGGAAAAGTGCAGGTCTAGATGGAGTCCCATGAGAGGCTAGGCTGTGAAGATAGTGATAGAATTCGAGAGGGACTATGTAATGAAAATCGTGGTTAAATTATTGAAGGTTGGAATGTTGTCCAATATTATTTTATAGGGCCATTCATATCACTCTCCTCATTAAACCTCAAGAATAATCACTACTTCTGCTACTATTACTAGTACTTCTACTACGACCACCGCCATGCCTAGACACCCGGTGACACCTGGGAAAGTAGAAGGGGAAGACGAGATTCCAGAAATATTTCAAGCAGATATCCAAGGAACGGTGGACAAACTGAAAAATGGGAAAACGCGGGACCATTCAAATTCTCATCATAGGCTGTGAAGATAGTGGTAGAATTAAGGAAAATCATGGACAAATTGTTGAAGGATCTTTAGTGCTATCGAACATTATTGGATATGGCCATTCATATCACTCTTATTATTAGACCCAAAAATAATCACTACTTCTGCTATCATCACTAGTATTACTATTACTACCACCACCACGCCTAGGCACCCAGTGACATCTTGGAACATAGAAGGGGAAGACGAATTTCCAGAAATATCTCAAGCAGATATACAAGGGGCGACGAACAAACTAAAAAACGTGAAAATGCAGGTCCAGACAAAGTTCCATCAGAGGCTGTAAAGATACTGGTAGAATTTGAGAGGGATTATGTAAGGAATATC